>NW_006499776.1:3481185-3534373 GCF_000471905.2 Amborella trichopoda
ACCCTATCAAGAAAAGGTGGAAAGATGATTTCGTACTTTAAGAAAATCACCTTTCAACACGCAACTAGGGAAAATAATCTGTTTGCTGATACCCTTGTAAACCTCGCCTCAATAGTCAATATTCCCTCAGAAATCACCATGCTACCATTCTACATCAGGAACAAACATGACCCTTCCCCACCAAGGATCTAAAAAGAAATAGAGGAAGAAAAGGAGAACGATGGGGAAGTGTCTCTCGTGGCTTCAGAGGTGCTAGTTAAGGGAAAACCATGGTTCCACGATGTTTTGTCCTTGCTAAAAGATGGGTTATAACCCGAAGGAGCCACCAAAATGGATAAAGAAGCCCTTGAAGGTTTTCTAAGGGATTCTTACTAAGAGATGGTCTCCTTAATAAAATATGGTCTCCTATTCAGAAAGTCCTTTCATGACATCATTTTACGGTTTCTCGATCACCCAAATATTGACCAACTATTGACTGAGTTACACAATGAAGGAGGTCATTCTGGGGCAGCTGCCTTGGCTCAGAAAATAAGGTGCCAAGGCTATTACTTGACCACCATGGCTGAAGACTGCTGGAAGTTTGTTAAGAGGTGTCCCAAATGTCAACTCTATAGAGACCTCATCCATGCACCATCCATATCACTCAACTCAACACCGCCCGTATGGTCCTTCACCATATGAGGTCTTGATATCATCGGAATGATGTCACCAAAAGCCTCAAATGACCACCGTTTTATATTAACGGCTATAGAATATTTCACCAAATGGGTAGAGGCTGCATCATTTGTCAAAATTGAAAGCCAACATGTTGCCCGTTCATAAAGAATAATATCGTATTGAGATTCGGTGTTCCTTAGTCAATCATCATTGATAATGGATCCAATCTCAAAAATAAAAAGGTCACTAAGGTGTGCAAAGGTTTGGAATAACAAAGAAATTCTCCACACCTTATTACTCTCAAGGAAACGGACAAGCAGAAGCCACACATAAAGGACTTCTCAGAATCATAGACAAAATAATAGAAGGCGGGAAAGATTGGCACAAAAAGCTAAACGACGCCCTATGGGCCTACCAGACAACTAAGAAGACTCCTACTGGCATGACCCCATACGCATTGGTGTATGGTATGGAAGCAATGCTACCTATTGAGGTTGAGATACCATCTCTCCGAGTTCTTATTCACAAAAATGCAGATGCGGAATAAAAGATCGAAGCATGAACTACTGCCCTTGTTGCTTTTGATGAAAAACGACTACGAGCAACACAAAATATCGTTGCTTACCAGCATAGAATCTAGAGGGCATACCAAATAAAATTTCTTCATCGACAATTCAAAGAGGGGGACATGGTAGTCAAGAAAATCTTCCACACACTTACAAATCCACACCCTTTAGGCAAGTTCAAACCTAATTGGGAGGGGCCATTCGTGGTTACCCAAGTGCATACATGCAATTCTTATAAGATAAAATACCATGAGGGATACGAACTCAACGACCCCAATAATGCAATGTATCTTAGAAAATACTACCCGTAACGGGCTAAAAAACGTGATGAAAACCTGAGAAGGCATCACAAAGAATATATATATATACATATAATGGACGTGGAGAAAACCTGAAAAGGCACCACAGGTAAAAGAAATTAAAATATCTCCAAGAAGGAGCTTTAATTGCAAAGCACTCAAGTACAAACAAGTACTTGCAAGTTCCAATAATACTGTACAAGCAGACCCTAAGGATGAAGACTCCACTTAAAGCCTGCAGGTTCCCATCAAACCAACTCAGAAAGATCTAGGAGGATGACATGAATGGAAAACTGAGTGATTTCGACAAACCCTAAAACACGTCAAGACCCTCCAAGAGCAAAGCTTGGCAAGAATTTAGAGGACTCTTCATGGATCCGCGAAGTAGAGGATGAAAGTTCCAAAGGTAAAAAGACAAGTTCATGATTTCTGAGTTCTCACGATCCCCCAAGGAAACCCTTTCATCATCTTTGGGTAAAACATAATAAAAGAAATAACCACCAAAAGGACCATAGGTAGCAAAACTGTAAGTCTCATCCCTTTTGAAAATGTTGTTTCAATTTGATTGTTAAAATCATCTATTTTCAAAAGCTTTCTCCTTTTAAAAGTGACTTCCTCCATCACTACAAGAGGTTAAACTGTTAGTCAATCTGACCTCGCTATCGAAGCCAACTTCCTACGCATGTTATGAAGGCTTGAAACTAATCAGGCACTCCATGGTTGTATGAGTATAACTACCAACTACCACATATAGGAGATGGGTGAACCTCGTCAATGACGAAATTGGCTAGTCTGGGAGCATTTTTCTCTCGACTAGATCACCTGAGGGAAAATGGGGCAAGCTCATCACTGTGTGTGTGTACAACGACCCAATAGTCAGAAATTCGAGACAAAAAACTACAACTAGGGGGGTAAATTTGTAAATATTCAGTTTGAAAAGCATGTGCAACGAAAGTGTTCTACTATGCTTCGATGAATAAAATTGCACACTTACAAGGAAAAGCTTAACAAAGACCCCCCAACAAGGGTAATAAAAAAAAAATTTCAAACTCCCTACAACAGGGGCAAAGTTGAGAAAGGCCTCACAACAGAGGCTGCAACACCTAATAAAAATGATAATAATAATATAAAACATTTTTATGGGCGACACACCAGGTGTCGTCCAACCAAAACATAATAAAAAAATAAAATAAAAGTGGTACTGGCCATTGGATACTGATATTGCTTGTTACGCGATGAAGCACCCATTAGTAGTGAAGATTGTTAGACTGAGAAAAGAGATGACGGCTATTCCCTAACTAGCTAAATGACAGGATGTAGTTAGGGAATAGTGAAATGGGAGGGTCGCACCCTCCAAGATTCATGAGAGGAGACTAGTGACTGACGCCTTGTAAGGTAAGGGCCTATCAAAGCCCCAATGCACGCTCGGGGCTATGTGCGTGAGTATGAAGGTATTACGAAGTGGATTTTCCCACTTGTCACTATCCTCCGTCCCGTGAGATGGTAGATGTCCTAAGCAATGGGATTGGCTTAACCTGATGGATAGGGCCTCTACTGCTGGAGTAGGCGAGCTAAGGAGTGAGTGGGTAATGATTGAATAGTGAATGTGAATGCCTATAATTGCAATGATTGGATAATATCAGCTTTCTGGATATAATGTCCACAATTGATGCACCAATATGATTTCCAATATACTTGTTTACTGCGCTGCACCCTTGTCTAAATGCATGAACTGTTTATTATACATGAATAAACTAATTATCGATGTATAATGATTATACCTTCTTACTGGCCTGTATAGCTCATTCTATTATTTCTCCTCTCCTAGTAGATTTATAACGGCAGGTTCAGGGCCTGGAGTTCATGTTTTGCTACGAAAACGCGAAACTAGATTTCTCAAAGAAGGTGCTTAGATCCTATTTGTATCTAGGCTGTTTAGGCCTGGGTTTTTGTTCTTTGTAGATATGTGTATTATTGGGCCTAGATGCCTCGAACTGAAATGTAATATTTTGGAAGAGTTTTATGTAGTGGATTTTCGGTGTGTGAGATTTTATATATTCATCTGCCAATTGAGTTATTATTTTAGTTCTTTTCCATGGTTTGCTCTGTTTAACACATTATTGAAGCGTTGTGTCCCTTCAACCTATGTGGACCTGCAGTCGGCCAACCTCTACGTTTTGAGGGTCGACGGCGGGGTCATGACTGTTATGGTATCAGAGCCAGGTTAGGGTTCTTGGCCTAGGGAGTTAGGAAAGTCTTTAGTTTAGTCTTGGGGTAGACAAGTGACTGGGTGCTCCTGTGACTAGGTGGAAGATGCCAAAAGCTCGTGCCCACAATGCGAGTTCTAGCAATGAGAACACCGAGGCACTTGGTGAATTTTATAGAACTAGGGACCATGACACAGATGATGAAAGAATCAATGTCAGCTCAGTCTACCCTTATCTCGGAGTAGAAAGACAACAGCTTATTAGAAAGGTTTCGAAGGCTGGCACCCCCAACCTTTTTGAGGCAAGGAGGAGTAGAGAAGGCCAAGAGGTAGAAGAGACAGATAGAAAAGATCCTAGAAGTGTTACACTGCTTGAAAGAGAAAAATGTTATACTAGGGGCCTTCATGCTAGAGGGGAAGCAGAACACTGGTGGGATGCGGTAAAGCAATCTTGGGAGGGAGTCAGGAGCTTAGACCACCTGGGGAAATTTCCTGATGGAATTTGATGAGAATTACTTCCCAGATTCAGTCAAGGATAGGAAAGAAGTATAGTTTATAGAACTCCAGCAAGGGGGCATGACTATGGAACAATATGCCACCAGGTTTACAGAGCTCTCTAGGTACACGCCCCACATTATATCAAGCCTACATGTCTCAGTTATACTTTTGTAGCATGCACTCATATGGGAGACTCTATGGAAACGGATAGAGAATATAAACAGTGTAAGATTACAATTGATGGGTGTGACCTTCCAGTAGACCTGATCCACTTAAAAATTCAAAACTTTGATGTCATTCCAGGCATTAATTGGTTATATACACACCATACCACCATCAACTGTCATGAAATGATGGTAACCTTCAAACGTCCTAATCAAGCAGAATTACACTCACTTTATCTCTGCCCTTCGGGCCTCTCACCTCCTGGTTAAGAGATGTGTAGGGTATTTGGCCTGTGTAGAAGAGAATCAGAGTGTTCAATCCCAGCTACAAGGAGTACCAGTGGTGAAGGAGTACCCTGAGGTATTTCCAGAAGAGCTGTCATCCCTGCCTCTAGTGAGGGAAATTGAATTTGAGATAGATGAGGTCCCTTACACTGTTCCCATCTTCAAAGCGCCATATAGAATGACTCTGGTAGAGTTGAAGGAGCTGAAAGAGCAGTTGCAAGAATTATTAGATAAGGGGTTCATTTGACCTAATGTGTCGCCCCGTGGTGCACCTGTCCTGTTTGTGAAAAAGAAGGATGGGTCCCTGAGACTGTGTAATGATTATAGGTAAACGAACCAGGTAACAGTGAACAATAGGTATCCCCTACCCAGGATCAATGATATTTTCGACCAGCTACAAGGGATCCAAGTGTTTTAAAAATTGACCTTCGATCGGGTTCTCACCAACTGCAGGTCAGGGAAGGAGACATCCCAAAGACCGCTTTCTAAACTCGGTAGGGTCATTATGAATTCCTGGTGATGCAGTTCGGGTTGACCAATGCCCCTGCGGTGTTTAAAGATTTGATGAATAGGGTGTTTAGATTTCTAGATAACTTTGTAGCGGTCTTTATCGATGATATCTTGGTATAATCAGAGAGTCAGGAATTTCATGAACAACATCTAAGAATTGTCTTGTAAACATTGAAGTCGGGGAGATTGTATGCTAAGTTGAGTAAGAGCGCATTTTGGCTCCCCAGTGTGGCCTTCTTGGGGCACGTTATTTCTAAGGATGGAATCACAGTCGACCCCTCTAAGATCGAAGCTGTACTTAAATGGGAAAGACCAACGAATGTGATCGAAGTTAGTAGTTTTTTTGCGTTAGCAGGATATTACAGGAGCTTTGTAGAGGGATTCTCAAAGATAGTGCTTCCCCTTACTTGGCTGACCCAAAAGAATGTAAGATTTGGGTGGTCAGAGGACTATGAGAGAAGCTTCCAAGAACTTAAGAAAAGACTAACCACGGCCCCGATACCGACCTTGCCTGATGGAAATCAGGATTTTATGGTTTACACCGATGCTTCTCATAAAGGGCTCGGGTGTGTACTCATGCAAAGAGGGAAGGTCATTGCTTATGCCTCCAGACAGTTGAAGCCCTATGAGCTAAATTATCCAACTCTTGACATTTGCATTGAAAAATTCGAGACACTACCTCTATGTATTTATGGATCATAAGAGCCTCAAGTACCTATTTTCCTAGAAGGAGTTGAATATGAGGCAAAGAAGATGGATGGATCTATTAAATGATTACAACTGTACAGTCGATTGCCATCTAGGCAAGACTAACGTGGTAGTCGATGCCATAAGCCGAAAAGCTGTAGTTTCAGTGGCACATCTGATGGTTCGAGAGATGAAGCTATTAGAGGATGTGGTGGAGTGGCACCCATCTTGGCCCCTCATTGCGGGGGGAGGAATGCTTTCGTGTCTGAGGATGGAGCCTCAATTATTTCAATGAATCCGAGTGGCTCAAAAGAGGGATCCTCAGCTTGTAAAGATTCTAGAAGAATTGAAGATGGATGGAAAAGAGGACTTCTCTATGAGCGGTGATGACTTGTTAAGGTTTAAGGACCGAGTAATTGTTCCTAATGACGAGAATATAAAAAGGGTTGTTCTAAAGGAAGCACACAATTCTCGCTACATGGTACACCCTGGGAGTACAAATATGTACCAGAATTTGAAAAATACCTTTTAGTGGAATAACATGAAGAGCGATGTCGCACAATTTGTCCTTAAGTATTTGATGTGTCAGCAATTGAAGGCAGAACATTAGAAACCCGTTGGACTGTTACAAGTCTTGCCCATACCGGAGTGAAAATGAGAACACATTAAAATGGATTTTGTTTCTGGATTGCGAAGGTCAAGTGCGGGGCATGATAGTATTTAGGTTGTTGTGGACTGATTATCTAAAGTTGCTCATTTCTTACCAGTCTGCATGACCTATACCCTAGATAAGCTGGCCCAGTTATACATCAGAAAGATTGTGAGGTTGCCTGGTATACCCATCAGCATCGTGTTTGGCAGGGACACCAGGTTCACCTTTAGGTTTTTGGTAAGTTTGCGGTCAGCCTTGGGAACCACGCTGACCTTTAGCACCGCTTTTCATGCTCATACAGATGGACAGTCAGAGAGAACCATTCAGATCTTGGAGGACATGTTAAGGGCAAGTGTCATTGACTTTAAGGGATGCTGGGAAGATCATCTGCCTCTAATAGAACTTTCTTACAACAAATATCACGGCCCCGCGCCCTGACCCCCGTCGTCCCATACCAGAGTGCGACAGAGCACGAAATCATGAACACAGAGGTCGCGTACGTCACTCAGGTGGGAGAGGCATCAAGATGTATTAAAAGTACGGAATCAAAGCAAACGACGAAAGAAGATAAAACTCATACATCAAGCGACAAAAAACTGTCTTAATTTAAACCGTTAACTTCATTTATCCCCAAAAAGTCTTTACAATAGAGTTCAAGGCTTACAAGCATTACATTCATCTCAAAATATTACATCAAAAGAACAACACATGGCAACGCCACCAGACACCTACACAGTCAAGAAGAGGGTCCTGAACCAGTTTGAACTCCAACCACCTGCTATCACCGGTTCGCCACTCTCCACACGCGATCAGATACTAGTTCTTTACACGGATGAAATAAGCGAAGTGAGCAATAAGCTCAGTAAGTATATCACTGTCCTTACATTCCAGACTATCAGCAAGTACATAATTATATGTCCATCACACGTCAGAGTATATATAAGTGTTGTACAGATACATTCATATGTTCATACAAAATATAGAATTCAAATAAGCATAACAGAAACAAGCTACTACTGAAGTAGAAGCCCTCATTAGGCCAAGCCAATCCCATTGCTTAGGACTTCTACCATCACTTTGGAGAGAAGACAATGACAAGCGAACATCACTTCGTAGTGTCTGAGGCCTTGCAAGACACTACCCTCTCCTTGCGCCCTTTTTGGGAGACGATGTTACACTACCATATATAGATCTAGGGGGCACGACCTTCCCAACTACTCACATTCTGAGTTCCATCCTATCATGGGGAGTTAGGGAAGGATCATGTGGCATATCCATGCTCAAATGTCAAGGTGCTGCAAGTCCATGCTCACACTTACAGAGTCAGAGAGAATATCACATATATATCATTGTGCGGCAAGTCCATGCTCACACATACAAAATTAAAGGGCTCACTACCAATGGACGATCCATTGTGTAGCAATCAGATATCAGAATTCATACAAGAAATTCAGAAAGTATCAATATCACATAATGGTCAGGTTAACATCACAGAATAGCAATTTCAGCACCACAGAGCAACATTATTAGTATCACGTAATGACAGTATCAGTATCACATAATGGCCAGGTTAACATCACAGAATAGAAATTTCAATAGCACAGCACAGCAATATCAGTATCACGTAATGACTGCATCAGTATCACAAAGTAACTGTATCAGTGTCACATGATAGCATTTCCTGTAATTTCAGATACTGATATCCTATAAAAGCAGGCCCATAACTTTTGATTCGTTTAGAATTTAAAGATAGTTCCAGAAACAATTTTATGCCAGACATAGCTATCTTCGAAATAGGGTGGTTTGAAAGCAATTGGACCTTATTTGACCCTTCAAAAGTGCCCAAGAGCAGAGACTCTTCCTTTTGAAATCTGCTGTGCAGTGAAAACAGTGACATGTCTTTAACCTTTTGTCCATGACTCAAAATCAAGAAGGAATTTCAGAAAGTGCTCAACATGTGAATTTCAAATAACTCATAAACCGTTCAAATGGCAGTAGTATGGAATAAAATGGATATATTTTGTTAGTCAAACTCAGTGACATCAGAGGCATTAAATCTGTGCTTTTACCAAAACTGTCCACAGTGATATGTTTTTGTAAAATGATAAATAGCATTTAATCTAAGAGGAATTTCAAAATGGTTTCTCCATGAACGTTTTAGCCTATGCAGATATATTTCAAAAGGCTATGGCTTGATAGAAAATGGATTTTCGTTTGGTTGGTGAAAACCAGTGATAACAGAAGGGTTAGTGAAAAATCCAAACAAATAGTCAAACAGTGACCTACCCGTATTTTTTGAAACATATCTTCATTTTTGCAGGGAATTTCTACAGGGACCAAACACAAAAATTTTACTATACTTGTATATATTTCCATTGGGAGTATTTTCGTATCATTTGGAGTTAAATAAATCAGGCCAAGTTTCAGTACAACAGAAGTAACATTTCTGGAAATTGTAACAGTATGCTAACAGTGAAATGCATGCACATTTTGCATTATGTCCTCCAATATATCAATAATCATGTCTAGACATAAGCATCAAAATGAAACTATACTCAGAGATCTTTCCAATTGTGGTGATTTGAGGTGATTTTGAGATCATTTGTTAGGTCAACTAGGTGTTACAAAAGTATGAACAGTCTCTGGATTTTCACAGTCCAACTTTGGCATGCATCAAGGATCACTCTACAACTTATAAATTATGCAAGATAACAACATGATACCAAAACCAATCTAAACTATACTCACACGAGCAACAACCCACCAAATTTCTGAGTCAACGGATATCACAGTAGTGAATAGCATGATACACAAAGAAGGACTAAATTCCTGAAAACACAGAGCACAGCAACACACATACAACTCTATTCTTCTAACACAATTCCTATGCAATCTCATGCCAAAAATCATGCTTCAATTCATTCACCATTTAAATTTATTCACGATTTAATTCATTCCTCATACAACTTGGTGTAAGGGGGGTAGAGATTTACTTACTTCACAAGAGCTCCAAGTTTACCCTCCACCAAGCTCCTCCTCAAAGGTCAAGCTCCCAAAGCTTGAATCTCTAGGTGTTCTAGAGAGGGAGAGAGAGAAAAACGTGAGAGAGAGAGGGGGTCAAAAGCTCTTGAGATGGGTGGGAAGGGTTTTATTTAAAAAAAGAGGAAAGGGCAGCATGGGGGAAGTGAAATTCATGAAAAACTAAAGGACATGCATGAGGAGAGAGTGAGAGAAAAAAGGAAAGCGTGGGGGACAACATTATTATGGGCTCAGGAAGCATGGGGGGACAAGCATCATTGTGGGTACAGCAAATCATTGCCACTTGGCACAAAACTTTCTCTACCTCCTTGTGCTGAACTCCCTCTCACACTCCGCCTCATGCACCCCACCTCGCACACTTCGCCTCGTGCACTTCGAAAGGCAAGGTGGGGTCCCTTGACTCACTTGTCTTGTAACATTTGCCATGAGTGGGTAATCGCAAAAACAGGAGAACATCAGCCAAAGGAGGCGATTTGGAACCAAATCTACGACTGGGGGGCTTTCTTCGTGATCTAAGAGGGCACCCACACGAGCCAGCCTGAGTAAGTTCTAAACTCACCTTAAATTCCTCTCTCATTGGTTGGTCCACCTGCCCTTCTTTGTTAGCAAGGTTCTCGAGAGAGCGATCTCAAGTCTCGGGTTCCCTTGAAACCGAAGATACGTGCCACCAGATCATCCAGATCCGGAGGACGAGATCGAGGCACCTAACCAGCTTGGCGACTCCACTGGGGACATACTACCCCTTTGTCGGATCATTCTTGTTTGGCTAGTTTCTCCTTTCTGTTTTTCTATTTTCACACACTTTTGTCTTCGGGGTTCTGTAACCCAATCATCCGGATCGGGGATTTTCTTACCCCCCTTTCATGAGTGTCCCTAGGGCACAAGTTCCTCAAACTTCGTTCCCAACCATCCTTTAAAGAAAAGACCCTGGGTTTAGCTCCCCGATCTTAATTTGGATTGGCGTGAGGAGGGACTTAAAAGTGCCTAACTCCCCAACTCCTAGCTCTGGTGGAACTCCTGCCAAGGCCCCCTACATTGGCAACAAATCTGTTGCTGTACGCAGCATGCACCCTATCATCGGCAAGTTGCTTGTCGGTCGTACTATCGAGGTATGCCGGAAGGCTACTCAGTCCCTTTCTGCAAAAGGCAAACAAATTGCCATTGCCTCCACGAGTTGCCTCAAGGTTTCCCCCCACATTTGTTCACCACCACGAGTCTCTACACTCAGAGGCTCAACACATCGAGGTGGAGACCCTGGGGCCTCCACCTCTCGCACACACCATAAGGCTCGTGAGTCATCCACTCGGGCCACACCTCGGGGCAACCCATATGTTACCTCCAGTCAGCATCCAGGATCCGACCTTTTAAGGCCAGGTCCCACTAGCATTGTGCATATGCATGCCACTGCTCGGGACAACGCTATTGCTGCGTCAACTCGAGTAAATGGAAGACGACCTCCTCGTCCTCCTACGCAGCACACACTAGCGCACTCTATAAGGCTTCCACTTGTTCTCTTACAGACACCTGCTTGCAGTTCTCGACCTCCTAAGGCCAGACCACTTACTCGAGCCCGGGCAAACCCCCAGGTCACCCGTGATCCCTCTTCAAGGGTCGTACACTCGTCGCTGTCATAGACAGCCCCTCGCCCTTGACTTAAGCATCCTTATGAGTCAACCCTGCTCCTGCTTGCTGCTCCTTCTTCGAGCAAGCACCTCCAACCTTGGTACTCGAAGACCTTCCTCAAGAGTACCATTTTAAACCAGTCCCGTCATCTCGATCGTGACTCTGGAGCCCATAAGAGAGCTCAAGGTAAAGACTTGATGGGAAATCAAATACTTCATCCTCCCCAACCCAGGATGACTCCAGTTCCTAGCCCACACCCATTACTTCACTTAATGGAGACAACTCTTTCTTGTGTAGGAAGGGCTGACTAGCCGTAGTCTTGATTGCAGTTCTGCCACGAGGTCCATCAAAACCTCAAAGCTAAACATGATAGAGGTCTGCAAAATTTGACCAAAGAAGTGATCAAGGCATAGGAGCAACTAACTTTGATGACGTTCTTCGCCTGAACCCCTTCCACCCTCTTTAGATGACGAAGCCTAAAGAAGGAGGCCATGAACCTTGCACTGTGGTCAGTGTTGAAGAAAATGACCCTGCAACTTAGCCGCCACAGTCCCAAGATCGCTGAGAACCAGTCTCATGCGATCGGCGTACAGGACAGAAGTCCAATCGGGACCCCAACTGACCAATCTTCCGCGTGCGACCCGTCAAGTTCACAAGCCATCAATTGCAACTAATGTTGACCTCCCCAGAGAAACAGTCAGCGTAATGGCTATAAATGAGCCCAGAGACTCTCAAAAAGAGTGCATGAAAAAATTTGAAGATGTGGTGCATGCAATGATGGAGGAGAATGATCACATAGATGCCGCACAATAATCAGCTAATCATGAGGTTGATTCGGATGCACCTCCAAGGTAGCCCCTTCCCTCCTCCTCACTGGAATATTTTGTCCCTCACCCCGTCTCACAGGCAAACATCAATGCTATGGTGACCCATAGCCTAAAGCATAGACAAATTTTGAGGATACAGGGTGGGACACCTTATCAAAATCCGTACCCTTCATACATCCATCAGGTCCCATTTCCTTCAGATTACAAGAAAGAAAAGTTACCCCTATTCAATGGAACCACATCCCCGAACCAACATATCGCCCACTTCCAAGCAGCGTGTCAAGAGACAACAGCTGATGGGGGACTCCTTCTTCTGTCAGTTTGTTGAAACCCTTGATGGTGTAGCTTTTCAATGGTATGCTCAGCTTCCCCCAAACTCAATACATACCTGGGGGAGATGGAGTAATTGTTCCGCCATCCTTTATACAAGGTTGAGAGGGAGGTTCAAACCATCAAGCTTCTCACCTTGACCCAAGATCCTGATGAGCCCCTCGATCAATTCATATCATGGTGGAGAAATTTGGCTGCTCGCCATCCCATCCCTATGCCCGAGAAGGAAGCAGCTCAAACCTGTGTGCGAAACATGCGACGTGAAATTTCTCTTCATGTCGAGGCCTTCAATCCGACTTCCATGTCAAAGCTGATTATTTGAACACATTTTTCAGCACCTTGGTCCCTAAAGTGGAATAAAGAAGGAAGCAGGTAAATAAGTGGAAAATTTCGATAGTCTCAGAATTTCGATATAATTGGTCAAGATATTTATCATCAGTCCAAAAGGCCACCTACTAAGTTTCATCGCGATCAGACATGTCCATGGTAGCGAGCACAAATAAACAGTTTTAGATAAATTAGCCTTTAGCACCCTGAAATGGACCTCGTAACTAGAGCTATACTTTTGGGCATCAAAACAACCGCGTATTAGTCAAAGAAGATCACACAAGTTCTTGAGCCGTAGTAGGGACTGTTTTAGACTTCCACATATTGTTAGGTAGGGGCAAAACAGTCCTTTTGCACCCATTTTAGAATTTCTTTTAATTCAATTAAATTGTAATTATCTTCAATTCTAGGTAGTTTTTTTGCATACACCCATGATTTATCCCAATTCTATATAAGAATGCAAAGCCAAATTGTAAAGGACCTTCAATTCATTTTACACAACGATCAATAAAATTTCAATTTCCTCTTGAACTCGTGGGTGCGTCTTGGAGAGAAAGAGATGAGAGAGAAGAAAAGGGTTAGTATTCTCTCTCTCTTCTCTGTTTAACACAGTTGGTAAAACTCAGCACCAACTGCATCTTCTCTCTCTTCTCGCTAAACACAATCTATGAAGCCTAGCACCGACTGCATCCTCTCTCTCATCTCTATCTAACAAAGTCGGTGAAACTTAACACCAATTGCATCCTCTCTCTCTTCTCTGTCAAACACAATCGGTGAAACTCAGCACCGACTGTATCTTCTCTCTCTTCTCTGTCTAACACAGTTGGCAAAACTTAGGATCGACTGCATCCTCTCTCTTCTCGTCAAACACAGTCAATGAATCCAAGCGTCGATTGCATCCTCTCTCTCTTCTCGTCTAATACAGTCGGTGAAACCTAGCGTCGACTGCATCTTCTCTTTCTTCTCTGTCTAGCACAGTTGATGATGCTTAGCACCGACTGCGTTACCTCTCTCTTCTTTGTCAGCAGGCGACGCTCACCGCCGACTGAGTTCTCTTCCTCATCTTTACCTAATACATCTAGCACCGTTTGTGTTTTTCTCTCTTCCCTCATATTCATCTTTTTCTTTCTTTCTCTTCCCACTCCTTTCTTTTCTCTTCCTCTATTATCGTAATCTTCTTATATTTTTTCTTTATGATATCTTTTATTTCTTTTATTCTTTCATTTGATTAAAGAGGGGTTGAGATTAGCCTATCGTGGTAGTCCTATCATCTAGTTGTAATGTTGTTGTGCCAGAATTACTGTGCTGGCTTTATTACCACGACAGACTAACCATCGTGTCTAGCTAGTCAGCATCGGTATCGACATCAAGTAGTAATCCTGTTGAGCCAGTCTGACCTACCGAGCCCGTTCCACTACCATGTCAGGCCAATTACTCATCAGCGTAGTCACTGTGTTGATCTCCTTACTTGGTCAAATTCTTCTCTCCCCCATCTTTCTTCTCTCATTCTTCTCTTCTTCTTCTGAATGTGCATGCTTGTGTAGGTTAACCAAAGAAGCAAGGTGAGGTCTGTTGACCCACCTATCTCATAATATTTGCCATATGTGTGTGATTGCAAAAAACAGGAGAATTTAAGCCAAGGAAGGCGATTATGAACTAGTTTTATTACTGAGGGGCTTTCACGTGATCTAAGAAGGTGCCCACGAGAGCCGGCCCGAGTAAGTCTCAAACCCATCTTAAATTCCTTGCTCATTGGTTGGTAATACCTGCCCTCGTTCTCGAACAAGGTTCCGGACAGAGCAATCTCAAACCATCTCGGGTCTCCCCAAAACCCGAGATGCATCCCACCCAATCATCTAGATTCAGAAGACGAAATCGAGGCACCTGACCAGCATGGCGACTCCACTGGGGACTTACTACCCTTTAGTTGGATTGTTCTTGTTTAGCTAGTTTTTTCTTTTATTATCCTTTCACACTTCACAAATGGCTTCCAGGTTCAGTAACCCATTTATTCGGATCAGGGATTTTCTTATCCCCGTATTCGCAAGTGTCCCCAGGTAACAAGTTCCTCTAACTTCATTCCCAACCCTTCTTTAAAGCAAAGACCCTAAGTCTTAACCTAGATTGGCGTGAGGAGGGACCTAAAAGTCCCTAACTTATCATCTCCTTGTTTTGGTGGAACCTCCATCAAGGTGCCTTGCGCCGACAACACATCTGTTGCTGCTCACGGCATTCACCTTGCCACTGGCAAGTCACTTGTCGGTCGTACTGTCGAGGTATGCCGGAACGCTACCACGTCCCTCCCTACAAAAGGCAAGCAATTTGCCATTGCTTCTGTGGGGCTTCCCCCCACATTCCTGCACCACTACGAGTCCCTATTCCTAGAGGCTCGACACATACACGCAGAGGCCATGTTGCCTCCACCTCTCTCACACACCATAAGGCTCGGGGGTTACCCATCCGAGCCACACCTTAGGGAAACTCTTATGTTACCTCAAGTCTGTGTCCAGAATCAGACCACCCAAGGCCAGGTCCTACACATGCTGCTCATATGTATCCCACCACTCGGGGCAATGCCATCATTGCGCTAACCCAAGTACACAGGAGACGATCTCCTAGTCCTCCTACTCAACACACACAGCCACAACCTGTAAGGAGCAGGTCTCCACCTACTCTCCTATAGACACCTGCTCACAGTTCTCGGCCACTTAAGGCCAGATCATTTGCCCGAGCTTGGGCTGACCCCTAGGTTATCCATGATCCTTCTTCAAGCGGTGCACAAGCGTCGCAGGCAAAGAGATCCCCTCGCCCCCCGACTCAAGCCTTTCTCGTGAGTCAACTCTGCTTGTGCCTGCTCCCCTTCTTTCGGCAAGCACCTTCAGCCATGATACTCAAAGATCTTCCCCAAGAACACGATTCTGAACCAGCCCCATCACTTCGGTCATGTATCTGGAGCCCACAAGAGAGCTCGGGGCATAGACCTTATGGAAGATCAAATCCTTCAACGTCCCTAGCCCAAGATGACTCCAGTCCCTAGCTCTCATCCTTTGATGCACCTGATGGAGACAACTCTCTCTTGTGCAAGAAGAGCTGACCAGCCGCAGTCCCGATCACAGTTTTGGCGCGAGGTTCATCAAAGCATCAAAGCCAAACGCGATTGGGGTATGCGAATTCTCCTCAAGTAAATGACTAAGGCGGTCAAGGCAACCACCTCTGATGACCCTCTTCGCCTGAATCGCTTCTACCCTCTTCAGATGACGAAGACTGAAGAAAAGCTCAATGAGCCCTGCATTGTGGTTAGCATCGTAGAAGACGACCCAGCCCCTCATCTGCCGAGGTCCCATGACCGTCGAGAACCGCTCCTCACTCGATCGGCATACAAAAGTCGAGTTCAGTCAGGGCATGCTGGTCCTCCTACTGATTGATCTACCATGCATGACCCGTCAAGTTTGCAAGCCCTCAGTTGCAACTAACGCTGACCTCCATAGAGAAACAGTCAGAGTAATGGTCATAAGCGAGCCTAGCGACACACAGGATGAGGGCATGAACAAGTTTGAGGATATGGTGCACGTGATGATGGAAAAGATCGATCGTATAGAAGTCGCACGCCAATCAGCTAACCATGAGGTCAATTCCCATCACTCAGATGGCACACCTCTAAGAAAGCCCCTGCCCTCTACCTTGTAGGAAAATTTTGTCCCTCACCCTGTCTCTCAAGCAGACATTGACGTTATGGTGACACATAGCCTAAAGAACAAAAAATCCCAAGGATACAAGGTACGATTCCTTATCAAAGGCCGTACCCCTCATACATTGACCAGGTCTCGTTTCCCTCATATTACAAGAAAGGGAAGTATGCTCTATTTAAGGAAACCACGTCCCCGAACTAGCATATTGCTCACTTTCAGGTACCATGTCAACAAACAGTGGCTGACAGGAGACTTCTTGTCTGTCAATTTTTTGAAACCCTTGATGGCCCAACATTTTAGTGGTATGCTGGAATCCCTCCAAACTCAATACATACATGGGAGGAAATGGAGAAACTGTATCAGCTCTTCTACGAGGTCGAGAGAGAGGTCCAAACTATTGAGCTTCTCACCCTGACTCAAGGCACCGATGAGCTCGTGGACCAGTTCATATCAAGATGGAGAAATTGGGCTACTTGCCATCTTAATCCTATGCCCGAGAAGGAAGTAGTCAAAACTTGTGTTTGGAACTTGCGACCTGAAATTACTCTACACGTCGAGGCTTCTAATCTGACTTTCATGTCAGAGCTGATCTCTAAATCAGTCCGCATAGAAAGTCTATCACACCACCACGGTGGGTCACAACAACAACCTGCAAGCTCTGGGAACAACTGGGGCAATGGTAGCTCTCGGAACAATACACGGGGCAGCCAACACTATTAATGATCCAAATAACGCTCCCTCCCAAGCTTTGGACCTCTCCAAAGGGGTGAGCACGGTTAAGACAGCTCCCCAGGTAGGCAAACAGCAATAGTCGTATAACCGAGTACCCCAGCATAGGAACAAGGTCTACCCCTTTGGGAATGAATGGGTCCCTGCACTATTCCTGTTATTATTGGAACAAAATATGATTCAGATTCTAGAAGACAAGTTCCCTAAGCAAGCTGGCCTTGACACTCAAGCAAATTATTGCGCTCATCATAGATGGATCAATCATCCCACAGACGACTGCTAAACACTAAAAGATATTATCGGGGCTCTGATCTAGAAGGGTCAAATAAAGCTCGAAGACTTAAAGAAGGCCTTCGGGGTAGCCGAAGCCTCCCATGCAGTAACCATCCAAGAGGAAGACGAAGCCCCTGGTATCCTTCACTCCTTCTTCGTTAAATTCTTCACAAAGGCATAATCACACCAAATCCTGTAAGGAAACCCCGACACCTTGTTCAGGGGACTGAGGATCGTTGGTGCCCATATCACCAAATAAGAGGTCACTACCTGTGGGAATACCCGAGTTTCCATGACATATTCACAAAGAAAATGCAGGAATGTCAGGAGTTTTTCAACGTTCCAATAAGTGATCCCCAAGCCCTTGCGCCTTCAGTGCAAGAGGACGACCTCCCAACACAAGACCTTCCTAACAATGATTCAGACTCTACTGAACCCTTGACTTCCCATCCATGGATAATCCACCACGGGAAGCAGTTCGTCTAGCTAAGGCTGTTCACAAGCCTAGCAAGATGAACCGAACATCACCTTAGAAATCCCAAAGGAGATGAGCACCAAGGGCTGCTTGTCAGAGACACAAGATGGTTCAACCGCTAGTTGAGATGGAATTTCTCTGGCCCCTTCTCCCACTGCCAACTTTACTGGATTTCATCCATGACACAATCCTCCCACCTTCTCATCGACAGGACCCCCTAGAGTCATCTTCCACTCAAATCACGTCCAATGAGGGTGACGACGTTAAAAGCACTCCCCAATGCTCTAAGTGAGGGAAAGACCTAAAGATGCCTTGCACACGTCCATTCTTGGTGATGATGTAAAAACCTGCCTACATCGGTTCGATGAGGGGAATGACCTTAAAAGTCCCCCACTTTCTGACCCTTCTCCTTCTTCTTCTTCTACTTCTCATCTTTCTTCTCCTATGTATCCTGCAGGGACAACCTTGAAATGTCTAGACTTCGAGGCTCTCGATAGAGAATTCAAAGGGATCAACATAAGCAAGATGCAACAAAAATGATTGAGAAAGATCGTGGCACATGTAGCAGGATTCCTAACAGTTGCTGATGCCCTAGAAGCTATAGCCAAGGCAGAGACACCTTCTTCAAAGAAGCACAAAAAGTCGAAGCCAAAGAAACCCCAATGGCCCCTTGAGCCCAACCTTAAGAAGGGACTAAGAGATTCAAGAGGGCAAAGTTTCTATTCTCAGGAAGCTTACCACATGGTACAAGTCCATGAAGCATCAGCCAGTGCAGGGCAAACACTACAGGCACCCATGCAAATACCGTGTGATTCATAAGAGGACGCTTTTCGCATCACCATCGCTGAACCTCAATTTCCCTATAATTTTCAAGACAAGCTCATATAGCCTGATAGGCTTTCCACATTTGAGATGGACCTTTCCGTCACACAGTTCGAGACAGATGCAGAAATCATGGGCCACTCTGGAGCCCTATTGGAGGTAGAGATGTCGGGATCATGGGTCTCTGCAGTTGAAGTTGATGAAAAGACCTCTGAAGACAACGAGGAAGAGTTGCAAGAAGCCCCAGAAGAATGGGAAGAAGGCAGTCAAGCTACTGCTGACAAGCTAGAAGAAATAAATCTAGGTGATGAGGCCGACCCTATCTCGACAAATATGTCTCCAAAAGAGAAAGAAAATTTCCTTACTTTCTTGTGACCCTCATGTCGCGGTTCACCTTCTTGGCATTGATCCGATTGTCAAGCCCATCAAAAGAAAATCTAGAAGGTTCAGGCTTGACCTCGAGGTGCAGATAGACGCCGAGGTGACCAAACTCAGACAAGTAGGCTTCATTTGTGAAGTTGTACCCGAAATGGCTGGCAAATGTCATTTCAGTCAAGAAGAAGAACGATCAAATTAGGGCAGCATTGACTTTCGCGACCTCAATGCCATCTGTCCCAAGGATGATTTCCCATTGCCATTCACCGAGATGCTCATCGACTCAATGGCTCACTGTCAAATCTTTTCCTTCATGGATGGGTACTCCGGGTATAACCAGATAAGGATGGCATCTAAAGATGAAGAAGCCACTATGTTCTTAACTCTGAAAGGGGTCTTTTATTACGTGATGATGCCTTTTGGATTAAAGAATGCTGGTGCCACATATCAGAGAGCGATGACCACCATCTTCAAAGACATGATGCATAAAGAGGTAGAGTGTTATGTAGATGACTTGGTAGTACAATCCGAGGAGAAGGATACTCACATGAAAGACCACGAAAAGGTATTTGAGCGACTACGTCTTCATCAACTTAAAATGAACCCACTGAAATGCACTTTCGGTGTGCATTCAAGAAAGTTCTTGGGATTCATTGTCAAACATCGAGGGCTTGAGGTGGAGCCAGTGAAGATCAGGGCAATCCATGAAATGTCGTCACCAACTACACTTCAAGAACTGTGCTCCCTTCAAGGGCAGCTGGCGTACATTCGCTGGTTCTTTTTAAATCTTTCAGGTTGCTGTAAACCCTTCACACACCTATTAAAGAAGGATACCCCATTCATTTGGGATGAAGCATGTCAGACAGCTCTTGATGACATCAAACAATATTTACTCAACCCTCCATGACTCTGTACACCTGTGTTGGGAAAACACCTTATCCTATACTTGATTACTCTAGACGAGTCACTCGGGGCATTGTTAGCACAAAACAATGATAAGGGAAAAGAAACAACATTGTATTATCTCAATCGTAGGATGCAAGGGGCTGAGAAGAATTATCCCCCTATTGAGAAGATGTGCATGGCCCTGATCTTCGCAGTATAAATACTCCGCCATTACTTGCTTCATCATGATGTGAAACTTATATCAAAAGCAAATCCTGTGAAATTTCTCATGACACATTCATGCTTGTCGGGATGCCTTGCTAAGTGAGCATTATTGTTGATGGAATTTGACATCGCATATGTCTCACAAAAGGCCATCAAGGGCCAGGCCTTGGCTGACTTTCTCGTAGCACACCCGTACCGACAGAATCTCCTCTATCAAGGGACCTCCTTGATGAAGAAGTGTTTTGTGCTGACCTTGCTCATGCATGGGAATTGTACTTCGACGGAGCCTTCCAATCAGATCGAGGAGGCACTGAAGTGGTATTGCGAACTCAGAGAGGAGGTGTATTGCCACATTCTATCTCTCTCACTCAAGACGGTTCTCATAATGAGGCAGAATATCAGGCCCTTATAATAGGGTTGAAGATAGCCTTAGACCTCGACTTGGAGAAGCTCAAGATATATGGTGATTGTAAGTTGGTTATCCGACAACTCAAAGGGATCTATGATGTGAGAAAAGACACTTTCAAGCCTTTTCACGATGCTGCAAAATCGTATATGGCCCAGTTTGAGGACATATCCTTGAGTCACATCCTCAGGAGGCTAAACTCGTAGGCTGACACACTTGTGAAACTCGACACTACAATTCAGCTGTCCTCATCAGGACCCATGCTTGTTTGGGTGCCAGAATGGAGACACATTGAACTAAGAACCGAGGTCGATGCAGATGACGAGAGAAATATTTTCACGTAGTGTCCTCCTTATCTATTTGGAGCTCTTTTATTAGCTAAGGAAGTTATTAAGAGTGAACAAGAAATGGCATGGAGTCAAGGAGCTAAGGGTCGAAACCAAGAACCAGAATTCTTTGATCCAATATGCGCGAAAATTGAACAGGTAGAAGATTAAAGAGAGCCCATCACTAGTTTTTTAAAACATGGCAGGCTCCTGGAAGATCGTACTGAATGCAACAATGTATGTCAAATGTCTACCAAGTAGACCCTCCTTGAAGGAGATGCTCTCTTCATACGATCATTTGACAGTATTCTTCTTAGATGTGTGGACGTCCAAGATGCAAATAAGGTGTTTGAAGAAGTACACTTAGGCATTTGTGGACTACATCAGTCTAGTACCAAGCTCTATGAACAGATACACACGTTGGGATACTATTGGCCTTCCATGATCGTCAATTCCTTAAACTATGTTAAAAAGTGCCAAGTGTGCCAAAGACACTCAAGCCCTGTTCACCAACCTCCAGAGCCCTTACACCCTACAGTGGCATCATGGGCCTTCTCACAATGGGGTATGGACAATGTTGGGCCTATTGACCCTCCTTCGGCAATGGGTCATTTTCATTCTAGCTGCAATAGACTACTTCTCCAAGTGGGCTGAAGCGGTCCCCCTTAAGCAAGTTACTGGGACAACAGTGGTTAACTTCATTTGAAATCACATTATATACCGGTTTGGGGTCCCTGACCGGATTATATCTGACAATGGTCCTCAGTTTCAGAGCCACCATATTGATCGCTTGGTCAATCAGTTTGGTTTTGAATGGAAGTACTTGACTATGTACCAGCCTCAGGTGAATGGCTTAGCTGAGGCCTTCAATAAGATTCTTTGCAACATTTTACAAAAATCGGTGTCAAAGACAAAAAAGAACTGGCATGAGAAGCTTCTTGAAGCATTATGGACTTATCGTACTACTACTCGAAATGCTACGGATTCCATTCCTTATTCTCTGGTCTATAATGGTGAAGAAGTTTTAGCTCTCGAAATTCAAATCCCTTCGCTGTGAGTTACTATTTACCAAGGAATAACTGAAGATGAGAGAGTCAATCTTCGGTATCAAGAATTGTATACACTCGATGAAAAGAGGCCAGAGGCTCAACAGAACCTTGAACTCAACCATGGGAGAATGAAGAGGGCTTTTGACAAGTCTGTCAAGGTCCGCCCATAGAGATCTGGTTCTAGTTGTCAAGAGGCTTGTTGTTATGCATGGCTGGAGTAAAGGGAAGTTTGAACCCAAGTGGGAAGGTCCCTTTATAGTTAAAAAGGTCTCGCCAAATGGTGCCTACATACTGGCACATACTGAAGGAGAGGAGGCAATGCCCCCTGTCAATGGGTGATACCTAAAGAAGTATTATCCATGATGCATATTCAAAGGAACGAGACTCAACACAAAAGTATGCAAGATAGTTCAAACAATTCTAACTATTTTTATGCAATGGAAACGAATTAGAATTTATAATCCAAAAAGCCCATTATTAGGGAGATTACAAGTCTCTTGCATCTAAAAAACAGAAAACATTTGACACCAAAGGTGTTGCTCTTGCATCAGGATAAAAGGACGGTTACAAACCAAAACCTGCAATGGTTCTCTAGCATCTAAGGATAAGAGGACAGTTACAAATAAAAAAAACCTGCGATGTTGCTCTGGCATTTGAGGATAAGAGGATGGTTACAGGCTAAAAGAAAATACTCTCCTCATGAAGAAGAAGCAAAACCACTTGGAGAAGTTAGCTTCAATTCATCTGATGAGTAAGGGGATGGTTACAGGCCAAAAGATGAAGCGAAACCACTTGGAGAGGTTAGCTTCAGTTCATCTGACGTGTATATCAAACAAACAAGCAATAGATCTCATCTTATGTGTATATCAAACATATAAGGCAGAATTCATTTGATGTGTGTACCAAACATATAAAGCAAGCTTCTCTAGCAAGGAATTGGCCTACGGTGGAAGGCATACCCTATTCACAGTGGATGCCCTTCCACAAAACAACATGGACTTCACTGTTGTGCTGGAGGACTTGTGTATTACAAGCCATGCCTTACCATCATTCACCACCATTTGTCCGCCCATGAACATCAGCGTACGTAGAATCATAAAGCATCTCAATTCTCGCATGTAACTTACTGCCACATGAGAGCAGCACTATGTGCGTCACGACATGCCAGATGTGCTGATGAGTGACGTTTGAAGCCAGCGTCAGCTGTGCTCCCAACTCCTAGTGCCGGCCGAGTCAGTGCTGGTTATACCTCTAACTATCAACATCGGCTGTGTCAGCACCAGCTGTGCCTCTGTCAGCTCCGGCTCTGTCGTGATTGTTCGCCACCCGAGACTCCTCATATTTAGGGCTTAAGTTCCTTCGCCTTCCTAGCATTGCACGATTTCCAAGTGCAACTGTCCACCTCTTGCGACGATTCACCTCTTGTGACCGTTCATCTTCCCCTGACCTTTTGGTTTTCCGTCGAAACTCCTTTTCTGCTAATAGAAAACCGCTGTGAAGGTCCACCTCCCGTGACCGTTTGTTCCTTGACCCTTTGGTTTCTCACTGAAATCTCTCCTACATGGACGAAAACCCACTTTGAGACTTTCCCTGCCAGTGCCTTGGCTAGAAAGTTACCCAAAACAATGCCAGGAGACCTCTCCAATGTTACTAAATTGTCTGTAATACTCACTTAAATCCACTGGAAAACTTCCCAAAACTTTCGAAAATGCCTATTGTCGCACTTCTCGCCTCTTCTACTCTTGAAGAGCACGGCAGGGGTTCTCCTACTTCTCGAAAAACCCCTTGTGCTAAAGCAGAAAACTCCTGCAACTCCACCAATCCCCAGAAAAAGCTTCTCCTTGGATTGCCGGAACACTTGCTCTCCTGTTAGAAACATGAACCCTTGCCGGAATCCCACTTTTTGTCGAACCTTCTACCAGACACCCTCTGCTCACCATTAAAAATTTTAAGTTTTTTTTTACCTTCAGTGAAAAAGTGAAGGAAAATGAGGTTTTACCCCCATATATAGCCAACACTACCCTCAAACGCCCCCCACAAATTGGGAATCCTAGTCCCGTCTAAGGAAAGCCAAACGACAATGTGTCGGGTCAGGCTTTGACTCGAGGCCCGAGGAAACTCTCACTGCAGCGTCAAAAATCCCAATTATCAGACTGGATCAGGTTTGACCCGAGGCCCTAAGAAACTCTCATCACCATCTGTAAAATTCCAACAAAAGGGCTGGACCTGGTCGAGCTCGGGTAATGAGTTGAATATTACTCCATACCCAGCGCCGGCTACATGGTAGAAAGGTACCTAGCACCGCTTATGTTTCAACAACCACAACGCCTGCCTATATGCTCGATAATTCAGCGCCAGCTGTGTTCAAGCAAGTGTCGGCCTTAGCACCGACTGGTTTTTTAGCAATCTAGTGTTGGTTGTGTTTTTAACCTTTTGGCGCCAGCTGACTAACTAAGGAGCAATGTTGGCCGTCTTTAGCACCAGTTGAATTTTCAAAGACTTAGCGTTGGCTAAGTGTTCAAGAGATAATGGTTGCTGCACCTGGCATTGACTGTATTTTAAACAGCCTGTTGTCGCCTACTCTAGGTCAAAGCTATGGGTGTTGTATTATTATTATCCCCAGTGAAGTTGCACCTTGACTCTGATCTATTATCCCCTACAAACTGAAACCCAAATCGACCAAAATCAGGTCTTGACTTCGCATTCCTAGTAAGAGAGCCATACACATACTATTATCCCCAGTGGAGGTAGGGTAATTTTTACTGCTGCAATCCTCGGTGGTCTGCGTCATGCGTATAAGAGATCCACATTTGTCCTCTCTTCCCCAATAAGGTCAGCTTTCTTATTCGGATCCCTCATCAGTCCTTCCTACCTTATACCTAGGGAGTCTGACTGCTGCCCACAGATCTAGTCCTCATGGAGCTTCATCTACAAGGTGACCCACACAATGGTCTAGATGCATGACCCTAAACTACACAGTCCAAACAATATGACCTTAAACTGTAGCAATCGTTTAGATGCACGACCCTAAACTGTACGGTCCAAACTATATGACATTAAACTGTAGCAGAGGTCTAGCTGCACGACCTTAAATTGCACAGTCCTAGTTGCATGATTCTAAATTGTATAACCACGGTCCAAACTATATGACCTTAAACTGTAGCGGAGGTCTAGTTACACGATCTTAAATTGCACAGTCCTAGTTGTATGACTCTAAACTGCATAACCATGGTCCAAACTATATGACCTTAAACTGTAGCAAAAATCTAGTTTCACAACCTTAAAATGCACGGTCCTAGTTCATGACTCTAAACTGCATAACCATAGTCCAAACTATATGACCTTAAACTGTAGTGGAGGTCTATTTGCATGACTTTAAAGCGCATGGTGCTAGTTGCATGACTCTAAATTGCATAACAACAGTCCAGGTGTATGACCTTAAACCATAGTACACGTCCTAGCCGCATGACGATAAACTACTTTGCACAGGTCCAGGAGGCATGACCATAAACTCGCCCCAACATATGCACACCACTATTACTATCTCCCCAATGAGTCCATTCATTTCATCATCGTACATCATTCCCCAGTGAGTCTCACTCGTGCTCACAAAATGGTGAACCATCCTGCCACCTATACTTGTCATAAGCTAGTGGGTCACCACTTTCCACCTTCCTTCCATACATCATCCTTCTTTCACAAGTAGCCTCGTGCCATCAGCCCCAAAAGTGAGCTAAACCACTACCATACTCACTTCATGGCCCTTATAGACGATTATGCATCCCCATTATGGTCTAGCTATATACATTAAATTGTAGTGCACGTCCTGACGACTTGATGTTAAAAGGCCTCACACAGGTCCCGAGGTCATGACTTTAAACACCCCCTCACAAAACAAATGATGAAATAACATGCATGGTGTATACCTTAATAAGGGAACACCATGAGTAAAAATGATGGATAGGCATGGTCACGAAACCATGAGTAAAAGAGCTTCATAAATAAAAATCGGGCACAGTGAAAACCCGAAAGGGCATCTTGAGTAAAAATAGATGAAAAGGGTGGACATGGCCCAAAGTTCATGGGTAAAAGAGCCCCAAATAGAAGGAAGTTGGTGAAAACCATCTCTACGGCACTGCTTCCCAAGTTCAAGTGAAAATCCACGAAGGACACGTGGATGAATAAACAGGTTGATGCAGCACTCGCCTCAACAGGTGGTACAAGCTTCAAGGAAACAATTCTGACAGCCTGAGTCCACTCGCCAAAAAGGACTCGAAAGATAGAAGATTTACCAAGAAGGCAAGACAAGTCTCACGACAAAGAGCATCATTCTCACAAGGTCACCAACATACTTCCAAGATGTTGAAGATTCCCCAAGGAAGCTAAGTCAACCATGACATTGGAGCAGCAATCAGATGATTATCATAGCTGCAAAGCAGTGGGTAGGGGTGGTTGTACCCAAAACTGGTCACCTCGATAAACTGAGGTACCCTACTGGCCAAGGAATAACTAATCAGTCATGAATTTGGAGCAGCAATCAAATTATTGTCATAGCTACAAAGGAGTGGGTAAGGGCGGTTGTACCCAGAGCTGGTAACCACGATAAACTGAGGTATCTTACTCACCAAGGAATGACAGATGCACAAAGCAGACGACGTTGACTCAAGGCCTTGTAGCATACCATTCACGTAATCCTTGAAACATGGCTCATCACTAGAGGATATACACTAACTCAGACTAAATGGAAACAATTCCCTTCGACATAGCACTCAATTGCCAGACGGGCTCGATTCTGACTGACGAGGTTCGTACAAAATCCTCAGCTTTAGAATCACAAACAGTCCACACGAGGTTGAGGACTTCGATATCCCTTAAAAAAGTCTCTTCTCCCCTTGAAGTCTCCATGGACGGACCCACGAATAATGTATCCCTACGTCTGAGCATCCTAGTTGCACCATTGCGTGAATCTCATTAGCGTTCATGTGGTCCTGTGGCTAGAAAGAAAAAAGTAATAAAGCCGAAGGAAAGTTTAAAAATGTTATCCTTCTTGCTTCTCTTGAAGCGCAACATTCGGTGGGGAAAGTAGTTTGAACGCATTTTTCAGCACCTTTGTCCCTAATGCGGAATAAAAAAGGAAGTAGGTCAAAGCTTATAAAATAAGAGGAAATTTCGACAGTCTCATAATTACCCCAGAATTAATCAAGGTCTTCATCGTCACTCCAGAAGGCCACTTGCCAAATTTCATTGCGTTCAGACATGTATAAGGCAGTGAACACAAAGACACAATTTCAAAAAAATTGGCCTCTTGCACCTTAAAATGAACCCCGTAACTAGAACTATACTTTTGATACGTCAAATAGTTGTGGGACCATCGTCATTACATCCGGCATGGTCAAAAACCCCAATGGGTCAAGTTTCGGCTCAATCAGGCACTTTAGGACAAAAGTATGAGTAAAATATCGAAAAGGGGAAGGCCACACACTATTCCCGTGTGGCCACCCTGCACCAAAACACTATTAAAGGTGGTTGTTTTTACAGTCACAGATAGTGAATTTCGGGGCCTATATCTTACTCAATCGGAGTCAGATCGTGCTCAAATTTGGTGAGCGTGTTCTTCTCATCGAGATGAGATTTTCAATAGGAGGTACGCCTTGTGATGATGCCCGAGCAGGGAGAAAAGCTAGAGAGAAGTTTTTGATACTTGAAGGAAGTTGCAAAAAATTCAGCAGCAGCACGCCCCACTCTGACAGCCAAATCACAATGCTCGCATACTCGATCGACACGAAACTCATTGCATTATGTGCGTAAGAGCTATCTCTGATCCAAACCCCACGCACGATGAATGGTTGGATTTCACACACGGAAGTGTCTAAGCTAATGTAAATTCCGGCTATCGGATTTCAAGATTCCGGTAAAAAACTCAAGACAACGAAATCTTCATCCGAACATGAAATCAAGCTACGCTTGTTGCAACATGATCATGACGGCATGCTCAGTGTGATTCAACAAAGAAACTGAAGAAAAATATTAAGAAATGAGCACACAATCGATCCAAACTTTTCAAGATTCAAGCAAATTTCAAGTTTCATGATCGTGGGTTAAAAACATGATTCATGGCTCGAAGTTGGTATCAAATAGATCGTCATGCTGAACCCACAAGAAAATAATCATCTTTTGAGCAAACAGGCATTAGAACAACGCCAGATTAGTTATGGAAGATCACGTAAGTTCTCGTGCTGCAGCAAGGACTATTTTAGAATTTCACACATTGTTAGGCAGGGGAAAAACAGTCCTTTTGTACCCATTTTTAGAATTTCTTTTAATTCAATTAAATTGTAATTTTCTTCAATTCTAGGTAGTTTTTAGGCGTAGACTCATGTTTTGCCCAATTCTATATAAGCATGTAAAGCCAAATTGTAAAGGACCTTCGGTTCATTTCACACAACGATCAATAAAATTTCAATTTCCTCTTGAACTCGTGGGTGCTACATGGAGAGAGAGTGGAGAAAGAAGAAAAGGCCTGATACCCTTAGACAAGTTAACTTTCTCTTGCCTCCCCTTTCTCTCACCGCCCCTTTCTCTGACCTCCCCTCTTTCTCTCCTCTTCTCTCTCCTTCTCTCTTTCTCTCTTCATCTATCTCTCGTCCTCTCTATCTCTCTCCTCATCTCTATCCCTTCTTCTCTCTTCTATGCATCCTTATCCCTCTCTCATCTTCTCATCTCTATCTCTCATTCTCTCTCTTCTTCTCATCCCTATTCCTCTCTCTCTTCTTCTCATCTTTATCTCTCTTTCTCTCTCTTCTTCTCATCCCTATCTCTCTTTCTCTCTCTTTTTCTCATCCCTATCTCTCATTCTCTCTCTTCTTCTCATCTCTCTCTCTTTCTCTCCCTTTTTATCATATTTATCTCTCTCTCTCACTTCTTATCATCTCTATCTCTCTTTCTACTCTTCCTCTAACAAAGTCGGTGAAGCTTAGTGCATATTGCATCTTCTCTCTCTTCTCTGTCTTACATAGTCGAAAAAATGCAGTGCCGACTGCATCTTCTCTCTTCTCATCTAACAGAGTCGGTGAAGCCTAGTGCCGACTGCATTCTCTCTCTGTTCTTGCCTAACATAGTCGGTGAAGCCTAGCACCGACTGCATCCTGTCTCTCTTCTATGTCTAACACAGTCAGTGAAACTCAACACCGACTATATCGTCTCTCTCTTCTCTATTTAACATAGTTGATGAAACTCAACCCGGACTGCATCCTCTCTCTCTCTTCTCATCTAACACAGTCAGTAAAGCCTAGTGCCGACTGCAACCTCTCTCTCTTCTCGTCCAACACAGTTGGAGAAGCCTAGCGCCGACTGCATCTTCTCTCTTCTTTGTCTAACACAATTGGTGATGCTCAGCACCGACTGCGTTACTATTCCATCCTGTGACGCTCAACGTCGATTGAGCCCTCTTCCTCATCTTTGCTTGATACAAACAGTGATGCAAGCACCGTTTGTGTTTTTCTCTCTTCCCTCATATTCGTTTTTTCTTTCTTTCTCTTCCCACTCCTTTCTTTTCTCTTCTTCTCTTATCTTAGTCTTCTTTTTCTTTATGATATCTATTATTTTTCTTATTCTTTTGTTCGATAAAAAAGGAGTTTAGATTAGCCTATCATGAAAGTCCTGTGGTGCAGTCGTAATGTTGTGGTGCCAGAATTACTGTGCCCGCTTTATTACCATGGCAAACTAATCATCATGTCTAGCTAGTCAGCATCAGTATTGACATCTAGTAGTAATTGTGTTGAGCCGGTCTGAGTTACCTAGCCCATTTTACTAACCACGTCAGTCCAATTACTCATTAGCTTAGTCACTGTGTTGATCTCCCCACCTTGTCAAATTCTTCTCTCCCCCATCTTTCTTCTCTCATTCTTCTCTTCTTCTTTTGAATGCACATGCTTCTATATGTTAACCACAGAGGAAAGGTGAGGTCTGTTGACCCACTTGTCTTATAATATTTGCCATATGTGTGTGATTGTAAAAAACAGGAGAATACAAGTCAAGGAAGGCGATTTCGAACCAGTTTTACTATTAGGGGCCTTTTTTCATGATCTAAGAGGGCGCCCACGCGAGCTGGCTCTAGTAATTCCTAAACCGACCTTAAATTCATCTCTCATCAGTTGGTAATACCTGCCCTCGTTTTTGAACGAAGTTTTAGAGAGAGTGATCTCAAAATGTCTTGGGTCTCCTCGAAACTCGAGACACTTGCCGCCCGATCATCCAGATCCAGAGGGCGAGATTGAGGCACCTGACCATTGATCTCTAAATCAGTCTGCATAGAAAGCCTATCACGCCACCATGGCGGGTCACGACAATAGTCTGCTAGCTCAAGGAACAACCGGTGCAATGGTAACGCTCGTACTAACTCCGGGGGCAGCCAACAAAAAGCAATGATCAGTGTAGCCATCATGGTCAGTGATAAAAAATGAGCTCTTTCCCAAACTTTGGACCTCTCCAAAGGGGTAAACATAGTAAAAACACCTCAGGCAGGCAAGCAACAACAGTCTTACAACTGAGTAGCCCCAGCAGTGAACCTTAGTCGAGATGATTATTGGACCAGACATAGGAATAAAGTCTACCCCTTTGAGATGAAATGGACCCCAGTGCTATTCCGATTATTGCTTGAACAGAACATGATCGAGCTCCCAAAAACTAAGTTCCCTGATTAAGCTGGACTCGATGCTCAGGAGAATTATTGTGCTTACCATTGAAGATCAATCACCCCACAGATGACTGCTTCATGCTAAAAGACATTATCGAGGCCCTGATTCAGAAGGGTCAGATAAAACTTGAAGAGTTAAAGAAGGCATTCAGGGTAGCGGAAGCCTCCCACACAGTAACAGTCCAAGAAGAAGACGAAGCGCCTGGTCTCCTTCACGCCTTTTTTACTATAATGCTTCAAGAAGGCCTCATCAGACCAAAACCGGCAAGGCAGCCTCGCCGCCATGCTCAGAGGACTGAGGACCATTGCTGGCCGTACCATCAGATATGGGGCCACGACCTATGTGAATGCTTTAGTTTCCATGGTATAATCGCAAAGAAAATACAGGAAGACCAAGAGTCTTGTAGCGTTCCAGAAAGTCATTCTCAAACCACTCCACCAGTACAAGAGGACCTCTCAACTCTAGACCTGGGTAATAATGGCTCAGATCCTACTGAAGACTCAACTTCCCAGCGATGGATAGTCCACCATGGGCAGTGTAGACTCAAGTCATTAAGGCTAGAAGCTGTTAGTCAAGCTAGGGTTCTCCATAAACCCAATGAGACAGATCAACCACTGCCAATAAAAACCAAAAAAAGACGGGAATCAAGGGCTGCTGGCCGGAGGAATAAGAGGATGTCCCCTAGCCATCTCCTCTCCATAATACATCCAATGAGGGTAATGACATTAAAAGCACTCCCAAACGATCTAAGCAAGGGAAATTCTTGAAAGATTCCATGTACATGTCCAACTCTGGTGATGACGCAAAAATCTGCCCGGATTGATCCGATGAGGGGAATGACCTTAAGAGGCCCTCACTATCTGACCCTCATCCTTCTTCTTCTTCTGCTTCTTATCCTTATTCTTCTATTCTCAGGAAGCTTGCCACATGGTATAAGTATATGAGTTATCAGCCAGCGCAGGACAAACACTGCAGATACCTATGAAAAAATTGAACGATTCTTATGAAGGTGCTTCTTGCCCCACAACCACTGAATTTCGTCCTCCCTGTGACCTCCAAATCAAACTCTTACTACTTGATATGTTGTCCATGTTTAAGGTTGACCCTTCTGTCACTTGGTTCTACAAAGGTGCAGAAATAGTGACCTACCCTGGAGCCCTCTTAGAAGCAGAGATGTCAAGATCGTCGGTCTACACTTGAGGTTAGCGAGAAGACCTCTAAGGCCAATGATGAAGAGTTGCTAAAATCCCCATAAGAATGGGAAGAGGGCGATCAAGCCACAGCAGATGAACTTGAGAAGATAAATCTAGGGGATGAGACTGATCCCAGACCCACTTTCATCTCCGCGAATATGTCACCAGAAGAGAAAGAAAATTTCACTACTTTCTTGCAAGCAAACTGAGACGTCTTTTCCTTGCATTACCGTGAGATGCCTAGTTTAAACCCTCAGGACGTCGTTCACTGCCTTGGCATCGATCCGACTATCATACAGAAATCAAGGAGGTTTAGGCCTGACCTTGAAATGCAAATTGATGCCAAGGTGACCAACCTCAAATAGGCAGGCTTCATTCACGAAGTAAAGTACCCGAAATGGCAAGCAAAAGTTGTTCCTATTAAGAAGAAGAATGGCCAAATCAAGGTTTGAATTGACTTCCTTGACCAGAATACCGCTTGTCCTAAGGATGATTTCCCATTGCCATTCACCAAGATACTCATCAATTCTACGACTCACTGTCAAATCTTTTCCTTTATGGATGGATACTCTGGGTATAATCAGATAAGGATGGCTCCCGAAAATGAGGAAGCCACCATGTTCTTGACCCCAAAAGTAGTCTTATGTTACACAATGATGCCTTTTGGATTGAAGAATGCTGGCACCACATGTCAGAGAGTAATGACGACCATCTTCAAAGACATGATACACAAAGAGGTGGATTGTTATGTAGATGACTTGGTGGTGAAATCCGAAGAGAAAGATTCTCATATGAGAGACCATGAAAAGGTGTTCAAGCGATTGTGCTTGCATCAGCTCAAAATGTACCCGTTGAAGTGCGCTTTTGGTGTGCGTTCAGAAAAATTTTGTTAGACACCTAGGGCTTGAGGTTGAGCCAGTCACGACCAAGGCAATCCAAGAAATTCCATCACCAACTACACTGCGAGAATTTCACTCTCTTAAAGGGAAACCGATGTACATCCGCAGGTTTATCTCAAACCTCTCAGGTCGCTGTAAACCCTTTACGCACCTGTTAAAGGAAGATACCCCATTTATCTGGGATGAAGCATGTCAGGCAACCCTTGATAACATCCAACATTATTTACTCAATCCTCCAATACTCTCTACACTGATATTGGGAAGACCTCTCATCCTATAAGTGACCGCTCTAGATGAGTACTTGGGATTGTTGATGCAAAACAATGACAAAGGAAAAGAGACCGCAGTATACTATCTTAGCCTCATGCAAGGGGCTGAGAAGAATTATCCCCCTATAGAAAAGATGTGCTTGGCCCTAATCTTTGCAGCACAAAAGCTTTGCCACTACTTACTCGATCATGAAGTGAAAGTTATATCAAAAGCAGATCCTCATGACACTCTCATGCCTGTCAGAACGTCTTGTTAAGTGGGCATTATTGCAAATGGAATTTGACGTCACATATGTCCCCCAAAAGGTTGTCAAGGGCCAAGCCTTGAACGATTTTCTCACAGCACACCCCATACCAGCAGAATCTCCTTTATCAAGTGACCTCCTTGACGAAGAAGTACTATGTGCAGAGCTTGCTCACGCGTGGGAAATGTACCTCGAGGAGCCTTCTAATTTGATAGAGGAGACGTCGGGGTGGTATTCCTAACTCTGAAAGGGGGAGTACTGCCACTTTCTTTCTCTCTCACCGAGGCCGGTTCTCATAACGAAGCAGAATATTAGGCCCTTATAATTGGATTTGAGATAGCCTTTAATCTAAACTTGGAGCAGCTCAAGATCTATGGTGACTCTGAGTTGGTTATCTGGCTGCTTAAAGGGATCTATGATGTGAGAAAAGACACTCTCAAGACTTATCATGATACGAAAAAATCATATATGGCTCTGCTTGAGGATTTATCCTTGTGTCACATCTCTAGGAGGCTAAACTCAGGCTGATGCATGTACAAAACTTAGGGTTACAATTCAATTATCTTCATCAGGACCCAGGCATGCACCCATGTTTGAGCTCAATTCTATATAAACATGCAAAGCCTAATTGTAAAAGGACCTTTGGTTTATTCTTCAATCACTCAATAAAGACTTCAATTATTACATAAGTTTGTGGTGTGTCTTGGAGAGAGAGAGAGAGAGGAGAGAGAAGAAAAGGGTTGATACCCTCAATATGGTAACTTTCTCTCTCCTCCTCTTTTCTCTCTCATCTCTATCTCTCTTTCTCTCTTCTTTCTCTCCAATATCTCTTTTTTTCTCTTCTTTTCTCATCTTTATCTCTTCCTGCTTTCTCCTCTCTCTTCTCTCTTGCCTTCTCTATCTATCTCTACTTTCTTTATCTCTCTCTTTCCCTCTCCTTCCCACACATCTATCACTCTCCCTCTTCATCATCTAGTTTATCACTTTTTTCTTTGCCTGCACTTCTCTTCTATATCCATTCACGCGTGGCATATCTATCGTCTGGTGCGACGTCTTTTAGCTTTTGAGATATGAACAATGAGCAGGATCTTAGCTTGAGTGGCGGGCCGGGCGTCTATCAAAGTTCCCTTTTCTCTTCTGTCATAGCCGGAAGAAGCATATCTCGACCTGTGTCTTCCTTCTCACTCCTCTCTTCTATCACAACCGGTAGAAGCACATCACCACCTGTCTCTTCTCTCTCCTACCTCTCTTCTGTCACAGCCGGTGGAAGCACATCATCGTCTATGTCTTCTCTCTCTTCTCTCTTCTGTCACAGTCGACGAAAGCACATCGCCGCTTGTGTCTTCTCTCCCTTCTCTCTTCAGTCACAGCTGGTGGAAGCACATTACGACCTCTATCTTCTCTCTCTTCTCTCTTCAGTCATAATCGATAAGCCCATTACTGCATGTATACTCTCTCTCCTTTCCTTTCTACTACAACCGACGGAATCCTATCATCCCTTGTGTTCTTTTTATCTCCTCTTTCTTCTATCAACAGACTGCAGAAACACATCTCAGCCTATGTTTTCTCTCTACTTTTCTATCGTCTCAGACGGTAAGAGACTATCGCTATCGGAGTTTCTCTCTCCTCATCTCAACGTCGTCTGTGCCCTCCTTCCTCTTCCTTCTCTCTCTTACTTCGTCTCCATGCTTTTCCTTCTCTTCTTCCTCTCCCTCTTTCTTTCTTCCTGTCCTCTCCTAAGCTCTTCTTCTTATTTCTATCTCTCCCTTTTCTTCTATTCTTCTCTCACTCTTTTTATTCTCCATCTTCTCTTCTCTCTCACTTTCTATTCTCTTTTCTTTCTTTTACTCTTTCGTTTGAACAAGAAGGGTTGCGACTAGCGTTCCATGGTAGTTCTGTCGTCTAGCAATAACGTCGTTGTGTCAGTCAAAGTCACTCTGCCCACTTTATTATCACGACAAATTGGCCATTGTGTTAAGCTAATCGGTACTGGTACATCGTCTAGTACTAATTTTGTTGAGCCAATCTGAGTTGTCGAGCCTATTTTACTGTCACACCAGGTCAATTACCTACTAGTCTAGTCACATTGTCGGTCTCACCCATTATTTTCTTCTTCTTTTTGAATGTGCACGATTGTGTACGTTCACCCAAAGGCAAGGTGGGGTCCCTTGACTCACTTATCTTGTAACATTTTCCATGTGTGTATGATTGCAGAAACATGAGAATACAGACCAAGGGAGGTGATTTCGAACCAGTTCTACGACTAGGGGGCTTTATTCATGATCTAAGAGGGCACCCACACGAGCCAGCCCGAGTAAGTCCCGAACCACCTTAAATTCCTTTCTCATCGGTTGGTTCACCTGCCCTTCTTTTTTAGCATGGTTCCCGAGAGAGCAATCTCAAGTCCCAAGTTCCCTTGAAACTCAAGATACATGCTGCCAGATCATCCAAATCTGGAAGGTGAGATCTAGGAACCTAACTAGTGGACCCATCAATTTTGAGCTGATCTATGATGATCACCTTCTTAGAGGATGATCTGTAATTAGGAGAAAAATTTCACAATCACCCTCTCTTTGTGACTAGTGAACTACATGCATGCCCCATCAACTTATTTATGTTGGATGCAGGGTCAACAATCAACCTCATCCCAAGGAGAATCCTCACCCGATTGGGATTAGGTTCTGAAGATCTCACTCCGATGCATATCACAGACCAAGGATTCAACCACTTAGAAGAAAAGCTGACTGGCACTGTCCACCTTCATCTCAAGATTGGTGAATTAATCGACACTGACACCTCCTACAACATCCTTCTCAATCACCCGTGGCTCCATGACGAGGGGGTGGTTCGGTCCACATTGCACCAGTGCTTCAAGTATAGTCGAGATGGGAGACAGCATACGGTCTACGCTGATAAACAACCATTTCCTATAGCCGAAGCTCACTATGCTGATGCCATGTAGTACTTCAAAGATTCATTGCCATCTCAAAATCCAACTGATGGTGATTACAAGTCTGTGAGGAAGATAAAACCTTCGCATCATGAAGATGTTGAGGACATCGCGCAAACACTAGTGGACATGTTCAAAGAAGAGGAAAGACAAGGCAAAATTCTTCCTCTGAATTCCCTTCATCCTAACATGCCATTCGTTGCTCCGGAAGAACATCTTCACTTAAAGATGAAGCTTCTCCCTCTGCTTCCAGTCCAGAGCCACCTCTACAAGAAGATGAGTTTGAGGTCAGTCCTGAGATCGAGGAAGCCATGGAGGTAGAATTCTTGGCTCCAAAGGTCACCTACATGCCGGACCATCAAAAGTCTTGTGTGTCCCTATTTCACTCTTGAAAGCAGAAATGTTGCCCCAGCCACTGCGGAAAATTTTTCAAACCCCGGTTTCCATAAGCATGGAGGATGCTCCTCGTCCCAGCTCAGGGTTAATTCAGACCAAGTAGTCAGCCACAAGTTCTGTGCTTCCCTGATTCAGTGGGAGGAGAGTAGTTTGAGAAAGGACAACCTTCTCACCCTCAGGAACAGGACCCCCTAGCAGAGTTAAGAAGCGAAGTTCATAGTCTCTAGATCCCATTGGAGGTTATGCGTATCGCTTCAAAACATGTAAAGTAGTTTGTGCTTGAGACCAAGAGCTATGACGAGCTTGAAGTAAATGCACCTCGAATGGAAGCTAAAGCCACTCCTGATTGGACTATCTATAGTGAGCAGGCTCATTGAATAATGAGAAAATTGTATTATGAGCCCTTGTCCAATCAAACGTTAAGGGGAGAAGAAGTAATTGATCCCCCATTCGAGGTCATTGAAGCCACAACAGCTTGTCACAAGACGAATCGACCTGAGACAATGAACATTTTGAAAGGTGGTCAGGCCCCAAAAAGAAGCAAAAGAGGTGCAACGAAATAAAAGAAGAATGAAATCATGCAGCGAAATGAGCCCGAAGAGAAAAAGAAGCATTTCATTCATAAAATTCAAAATTTTTAAAATTGTTGATAAAGAAAGGACACTCTTAAAAATGATCAATGATCTTATTGATCTCTGCTCTGGATGCTGCAGAGGAAGCCTCGGTGTGCTGGATATGCTCCTTCAGCTCGACCACCACTTCAGCCTCCTAGTCCATGGAGGTCGTTTCTGACTCGATGGTGCGAGTGAGTTTTGATAGATCCTCAGCCAAAGAAGCATCCAAGGCCCATCCCTAAATCATTACCCTCTCAAGACTGAAAAATTCATCCTTCAGCTTTTGTATCTCTGCCCTTATGCTTACCATTCTATTAAAGCATGTTCTCCCATCCATTTTGAGGTCGAGCTAATGGGCAACCATAGAGGCCTTCTTTTCCCCTTGGCCCTCATCTTCTAAGGTTACCACTTCAGGTTTAGCCATAGCCTCTGCCACCTATTCTTGATCCTCTACAACTAAACTCCTGCCACAAAAAGCTCAACCCCCTCATCTTTCTAACATGTGCACTCTCGGGCAGCAGCCTCTTGATGCTCAAGATTCTCGCTAACTGTAAGGGCAATAATTTTCTCCCAAGCCAATATTGTCGCACAAGAAGAGAGATGTAATGTCGAGTATTGCCATCTGAGGCATTATCGTGCGTGTTTCAGTTGGATAAGAAGAGAATAGCATCGGTTGAAGCAGTGCCGGTTAGATAAGAAGAGTGTAGCGTTCCAGTTGGAGTAGCACCAATTGAAGAAGCACCAGGTGAAACAATGGCGATTGGAGAAGCGTAGGGTGTAACAACGCTAGTTGGAGTAGCACCGATTGGAGCAGCACTTGGTGGAGCAACGCCGGTGGGAGCAGCACCAAGTGGAACAATGCCGGCTGGAGTAGTGCCAATTAGGGTAGTATTGGTGGAACAGTGCCGGTTGGAGTAGCGTACCGCTTGGAGTAGCACCGATTGGAGTAGTGTCGGGTGGAGCAGCACCAGTTAGATGGTTGATAGTGCAACATCGGGAGTGTCTTAGTCAAATGTATAGCCCTTGTACATGTCAGAGCCGCCCCGTACGTGTCAAAATAATGAGTGCTTACGTCAGCCACAATGTTTTCCAACTACCCTCTCTTTTTAAGTCTCTCCCATTTTTTCTCAACTCTTCTCTCTCTCTTGAAGTTCATTGCTGCCCTTTCAAGACAGCCCACTGGTGAAGCCAAGGAAGGCCCATGAAGACCATGAATAAGGATTTGTGATACCGTGAGAAGTCAAGGTAAGTGGGATTAGCTTTATGCATCAATGACTGTTGTAAAAATGTGGAAATGAATTAGATGACATAAAGGAAAATGTGAAGAATGAATGGGTTAACATGAGATTGAAGTTTCCGTTTGTGCTTCTCAATGCCATGAGTGTATCTACCACATGTTTGATCCTTTTATTTATAAAAACTCAAGAAATCGCTCGTTGTGAGACTCCTTATCACAAATAAGTTTCCTAGCCCAAAGTGTAGCTTGGCTAGGAAATATTAAGTGTTCTTTAAAAGTATATTAACTTGAGAATGTGAATTTCCAGAACTGTGAATGCTTTTGCATCTATATGTTCGATGACCAAATGGCTTCCAAATAGGATCAAATCAGTCCCAAATGAAAGAAATGTGTGTATAATCCAAGTTTTCTTTTTGTCATGATAATAGTTTGCATGGATAAAAAGATATGGCCCTAAATGTACAGGAATGACACTGTTCACAATCACTGCTATTTCCAACAATTTTAGCCCTTTTTGAGCAATGCTTTTTACCTAGCCAATGGTATCCAAAAACCTTGAGATTACCACCATTGGAAAGGTTTATGAATGTACTTAAAGTTACATGTTTTGAGAAGTTTGAAACTCCCTACGGATTTTCAGCAATGACCCAAAATGCGCGAACACGTCCATGCGCACTGTACTAGGGGAATTTCCAGCAACTATGGCTCACTTTCTACTAAGCTATTGACCCTTCAAATGGCACCCAAATTTCTCCAAAACACTGTTTTTGTAAAAAAATTGTATTAGCTCAAGTTTTCATGTTGGAGGCATCCTAAAACTCCCCCTATATCGAGAGCTATGCCCTCGCTAAGAGGGGCATGTCACTGTTACTTGTCACTGCATCATTGTAAGACCATGTGACGCTAAGTTATCTTGATTTATGATAAATGTGAATTCCATATGATAAATTCCATGAGAATGCCATAAATATATGTGAATGATGCCCTGTAAACTGTACTTGATGTGAAAAAGGGGCCACGAGTGCGATAATGATAAAATGAATTAACAATGAATGTCAAATGCTACTGAGAAAGCTTATGTGTAAATGCCCTTCGATAGCTTATGAAATGCATGTCTTTTGCTAAATGCTATGACGTTGATGAAATATGATTCATCTGTTATTATGAGATGAAAGGCCACTACTTATATTGTTATTGACCACTACGCGGTGGGACACTCACCGGTAGTGGATACTGTTATGATGACGAGATGAATGGTCATTGTTTATGTTGGTTTTGGCCACTGCTCGGTGGGACACTCACCGGTAGTGGACGCTACTATGATATTGCCTGCTACATGATGGGACACTCATCGGTAGTAATGAGAGAGATGCCGGCATATCCCCTACCTTGCATAATGATAGGAACGGGTTAAGGGAGAGGATAAAGGGTCCCACCCAAGATATATGAAATGATATGTGACTGATGCCTTGCAAAGTAAGGGACTATTGAAACCCCAATGCGTGCTGAGGACTGTGTGAGTGTGAGGGTATTACGAAGTGGATTCCCCACTTGTCATTACCGTCCCTCCTGTGTGATGGTAGAGGTCTTAGGCAATGGGATTGGCTTAGCCTGATGGATAGGGCCTCTATTGCAGGAGTAGATGATTTAGTAGCTGAGTGGGTAATGATTGAATTTCTTCATAGGGAATGTTCAACATTATAATGATGGAATGATTATGATTTCATTAATTGAAGCCTCTGATCATATTGATTTGGTGAGCACTGTCGTTTAAATGAAATATTCATATTTGTTGTCTTGACTGGATATGCATTTATGCAAAATTATGACTTTATATTAACAAACTGTATTGTTGTCACATATGGATAGAACCACCACATATGCATAACACTAGACCTGCTTACTGGGCTATATAGCTCATCCTATCATTTCTCCTACCCTAGTAGATTGATAGCGGCAGGTACAGGGCTGGAAGTTCGTGTTTGGTGGTAGGAAGACAAAGCTAGTATTCTTGAAGTAGGTGCTTAGACCTTGTTTATGCGTGGGCTGTTTGGCCCTGGTTTTGTTTTGTTCTTGGTGGATATGTGTAATATTGGGCCTAAATGCCCCGAACTGAATGTAATATATTGGAAGATTTTTATATTATGAATTTTGGTGTGCGAAGTTTTCCCTTACTCATCTGCTAGTTAAGCTTGTCGCTTTAGTTCTCTTCCATGGTTTGCTTGATTTCCAAATATAAAGGCAATGAGTCCACTCCTACCTGAGTGACAAATGTTACATTGAATTACGAACTAGCGCTCTATAGCCCGTCGCCACATAAGGTATGATGGTCGGGGGCGGGGTCATGATAGATATGGTATCAGAGAAGCTAAGAGAGGATTCTTGGCCAAGGAAGTTTAGGAGAGTCCTTGATTAGTTTCTGGATAGGTAAGTGACTGGGTGCTCTTGTGACTAGGTTAATGGATGCGGACAGCTCGTAATCACAACGCTAGTTCCAGTAATGAAAATACTAAAGCACTCAACGAGTTTTATAGGACTCTGGAGGCGATGACCCAAATGATGAAGGAATCGATGCTAACCCAGTCTACCCCTACACGAGAGCAGAATGACAATAGCCTCATGGAGAGATTTAGGAGAATGGCACCCCCAACCTTTTTGGGGCATGGAGGAGTGGAGATGGCTGAGAGGTGGAAGGACCAGATAGAGAAGATCTTAGACGTGTTACACTGCTCGTATGAGAAAAAATTCAGGTTAGGGGCCTTTATGTTGGAAGGGGAAGAAGAATACTTGTGGGACTCGGTAAAACATGATTGGTGGGAGACAGGGACCAAGGCCACCTAGGAAAATTTCTTGACAGTATTTGACATGAAGTACTTCCCCAATTCAGTCAAGGAAAGGAAGGAAGTAGAATTAATCGAACTACAACAAGGGAGTATGACTATTGAGCAATACACCACTCGATTTGCAGAGCTCTCTATGTATGCTCCCCACATCATAAATACCAAAGCGTGAAAGGTGGCTAAATTTGAAAGGGGCTTATGATCAGATATCAGGAGTAGGGTGATGTCAGCTAAAATAAAGTCGTACACCCCGATGGTAGATCATGCTCTGAAGATGGAAAAAGATTGTGAGGATCGCAAGTTAAGGGAGGAAGGAAAGAGGAAAGCAGTGTCGTCGGGAAAGCTTGAGAAGAAACCCTGGCAGTCTTCAAGGAGAAATGCCAGAGGGAGGCCAGACCCAAGGATCTCGAAGAATCTTCTGGGCAATATGGGCAATGACCGACGCCCAAATTGTACTTATTGTATGAGAAGCAACCACACTGCCTCATAATGCTACCGGAAGAAGAATGTATGTCTGAAATGCGGCAAGCCTGGCAAGTGGGCAAAGGACTACCCGATGATGAAGATCGAAGATCGCCAGAAGACTCAAGGACGAGTGTTCGCACTCACTGAACAAGAGGCTAAGGCATCCACCTCAGTGATCAGAGGTATGGTGTCAATTTATGATATTAATGCTAAAGTCTTAATTGACCTTGGATCCTCTCATTCATTTGTTGCACCCCATTTTTTCCGTCAAATGAATGCTGCACCTACATGTCTCAATTACACTTAGTAGTATGTACACCTGTGGAAGACTCTATGGAAACTGATAAACAATGTAAGATTACAATTGGAGGGTGTGACTTGCCAGTAGACCTGATCCACCTAGATATTCAAGACTTTGATGTAATTCTAGGCATGGATTGTTTGTTTACACACCATGCCACCGTCAACTGCCATGAAAAGATGATAACATTCAAACCTCCGAATCAAGCAGAGGTACGCTTTGAGGGAATTAGGGATACTTCTCCTCTGCACTTTATCTCTACCCTCTGGGCCTCTCGTCTCTTGGCTAAGAGATTTGTAGGACATTTGGCATATGTGGTGGAGAATTGGGATGTTCAGACCCAGTCAGAGGGGTTACAAGTAGTAAAAGAGTACCTTGAGGTGTTTCCAGAGGAGTTCCCATTCCCACCTCCAAAGAGAGAAATTCAATTTGAGATAGAAGTAGTACCTGACACTGCTCTCATTTCTAAGCCCCATATAGAATGACTTCCACTGAAATGAAAGAGTTAAAAGAGAAGTTGCAGGAATTATTGATTAAGGGATTTATCCGACCTAGTGTGTCGCCCTAGGGTGCGCACCGGTCTTGTTTTTGAAGAAAAAGGATGGGTCCTTGAGATTATGTATTGACTATAGGCAGTTGAACCAAGTGACGGTGAAAAATAAGTACCCTCTACCTGGAATTGTTGACCTCTTTGACGAGCTCCAAGCGGCCCAAGTGTTTTCGAAGATTGACCTTAGATCGGGTTATCACCAATTGCGGGTCAAGGAGGAAGACATCTCAAAGAATACTTTTAGAACTCGATATGGTCATTATGAGTTTCTTGTGATGTCATTCGGATGAACCAATGCACCCGCTGTGTTCATGGATTTGATGAATAGGGTGTTCAGACCCTTCCTAGATGACTTTGTAGTGGCATTCATCGATGATATCTTGATATATTCGAAGAGTCGGGAACTGGATTAACAACATCTGAGGATGGTCTTACAAACTTTGAAGTTGGAAAGATTGTATGCTAAGTTGAGCAAGAACGAGTTTTGGCTCCCCAGTATGGCCTTCCTTAGGAACATTATTTCTAAGGATGGGATCACGGTCGACCCCTCTAAGATCGAAGCCATACTTAAGTGGGAAAGGCCAACAAATGTGACTGAGGTTCATAACTTCATGGGACTGAGAGGGCACTAGAGGCACTTTGTCGAAGGATTCTCAAAGATAGCGCTTCCCCTAACTCGATTTACCCAAAAGAATGCAAGATTTGTATGGTCTAAGGAGTGTTAGAAGAGTTTCTAGGAATTTAAGAAGAGACTAGGCATATGCCCAATACTGGCCTTGCCCGAGGGAAATGAAGACTTTGTGGTTTATACCGATGCATACCATAAAGGGATCGGATGTGTACTTATGCAGAGGGGTAAAGTTATTGCTTATGCCTCCAAACAACTAAAGCCGCATGAAAAAAACAATCCCACTCAAGACTTGAAGCTCGTGGCTGTAATGTTCGCATTAAAAATCTGGAGACACTACCTCTATGGGGCCCAGTTTAAGGTGTTCACATACCACAAGAGTCTCAAGTACCTGTTTTCCCAGAAAGAGCTAAACATGAGGCAAAGAAGATAGATGGGCTTATTGAATGATTATGACTGCACAATTGATTACCATCCAGGCAAGACCAATGTAGTGGCCGATGCCCTAAGTTGAAAGGCTGTGGTTTCTGTGGCACACTTAATGATTCGAGAAGTGAAGTTGTTAGAAGATGTAGCGGAGTGGCACCCATCCCAGCCCCACAATGAGAGGGAAGGAATGTTGTCGTGTTTAAGGATGGAACCCCAACTCCTTCAACGAATTCAAGTCACCTAAAAAGGAGATCCCCAGCTGATAAAAATCCTTAAAGAAATGAAAATGGAAGGAAAGAAAGATTTCTCTATAAGCAGTGATGACTTGTTAAGATTTAGAGGCTGAGTGTGTGTTCTTAATAATGACAAGATAAAGAGGCTATCCTAGATGAAGCACACCACAAACGCTACACAGTACACCCAGGGAGTACAAAGATGTACCAAGATTTGAAGAAGACCTTCTGGTGGAACAATATGAAGCGAAATGTGGCACAGTTTGTCGCTAAGTGTTTGACATGCCAGCAAGTGAAGGCAGAATATCAGAGACCTGTAAGACTGTTATAGCCCCTACCCATACAAGAATGGAAATGGGAACACGTCACGATGGATTTTGTTTCTGGATTACCGAGATCAAGTGCAAGGCATGATAGTAACTGGGTCATGGTGAACAGATTAACTAAGGCTGCTCACTTCTTACCAGTTCGCACGACCTATACTCTAGATAAACTAGCTAAGTTGTACATCAAAGAAATTGTGAGATTGCATGGAGTGCCCATCAGCATTGTGTCAGACAGTGACACTAGATTCACCTACAAATTATGGGCACGTCTGCAGTCGGCATTGGAACCAGACTTACATTTAGCACCACCTTTCACCCCCAAACAGATGGACATTCAGAGAGGACCTTGGAGGACATGTTAAGGGCGTGTTGCTGACTTTAAGGGAAGCTAGGACGACCATCTACCCCTGATAGAATTTTTCTACAACAACAACTTCCAAGCCAGTATTCAGATTGCACCTTATGAGACCCTGTATGGAAGAGCGTGTAGGTCGCCTGTAGGTTGGGACGAGATTGGCGAAAGAAGATTATTACAGCCTGAAATGGTTCATATGACTTCTGAGAAGATTGCCTTGATTAGAGGGAAACTCAAGATAGCCCAAAGTTGGCAAAAGAACTACGTCAATAATCGCCGGAGAGACCTCGAGTTGGAAGTAGGGGATCAAGTCTTCCTGAAGGTATCACCAACGAAGGATATTATGAGATTCGGTAAAAAGGGAAAACTAAGCCCACGATTCATTGGACCTTTTGAAGTCCTAGAAAGAATTGGAAGCATGGCTTACCGACTTGCCCTACCACCTGAACAGGCTAGCATCAACAATGCCTTCCATATATCACTACTAAGGAAGTATCAACCTGACCCCTCCCATGTCTTGAAGTATGAACCAATCCCGCTAGGGAAAATTTGACCTATGTTGAGCAACCCATTGGGATTTTAGATAGAAAAGTAATAGTGTTGCGCAACAAAGAAATCCCTCTGGTTCGGGTACAATGGTAATATCATTTAAGGGAAGAATCAACATGGGAATGGGAGGATGTGATTAGGGAGAAATACCACCACCTTTTGGGTTATTGTTAATATTATTTTGAGGACAAAATCCCTTTTAAGGGGGGAATGATGTAAGGGCCACAATTTTCTCCAAAGCCAATATCACCGTGCGAGAATTGAGATGTAATGTTGAGCGAGAAGGCGTATGGAGTATTTCCATCTGAGGCATTATCGTGCGTGTTTAAGGGCCAGCACCGATTGGATAAGAAGAGAGTAGCAATTATTGGATAAGAAGAGTGTAGCATGTCGGTTGGAGTAGCGTCGATTGGAGTAGCTATGAATGGAACAGAGCAGATTGGAGAAGCGTCGAGTGGAACAACGCCGATTGGAGTAGCACCGATTGGAGCATCGCTGGGTGGAACAACTTCGGTTTGAGTAGCGTAGGTTTGAGCAGCATCGGGTGGAACATCGCCGGTTGGAGTAGCATCGGTTGGAGTACCACCGATTGGAGCAGCACCGAGTGGAACATCACCGGTTGGAGTAGCGCCGGTTGGGGTAGCATCGATTGGAGCAGCACCGGGTGGAACATCGCCTGTTGGAGTTACACGCCAGTTGGAGTAGCACCGGTTGGAGCAGCATCGAGTGAAGCAACGCTAATTGGACGTTTCATAGTGCAGTGTCGGAAGTGTCTTAGTCTAACATATAGCCTTTATACATGTCAGAGCCGCCCCGTACATGTCAAAGCAATGAGTGCTTACGTCAGCCACATTGTTTTCCATCCACCCTCTCTTTTTAGGCCTTGGCTAACACGGGTCTCTCCCATTTTTTCTCAACTCTTCCTTCTCTCTTGATGTTCACTGGTGCCACTTTCAAGACAGCCCACTGGTGAAGACAAGGAAAGCTTGTGAAGGCCATGAGTGCGAATTTGCAATACTGTGAGAAGTCAAGGTAAGTGGGTTTAGCTTTATGCGTCCATGGGTGTTGTAAAAATATGGGAATGGATTAGATGAAATAAAGGAAAATGTCAAGAATGAATGGGTTATCATGAGATTGAAGTTTTCGTTTGTGCTTCTCAATGCCATGACAGTGTCTACCACATGTTCGATCTTTTTATTTATGGAAACTCATGAAATCGCCCACTGTGAGACTCCTTATCACGAATAAGGTCCCAAGCCCAAATTATAGCTTGGCTAGGAAATATTAAATGTTCTTTAAAAGTATATTAACTTGAGAATGTGAATTTCCATAACTGTGATGCTTTTGCATCTATATGTTCGATGACTAAATGGTGTCCAAAAGGAATGAAATCGGTCCCAAATGAAAGACATGTGTGTATACTCCAGGTTTAATTTTTGTCATGATAATGTTTTACATGGATAGAAAGATATGGCCCTAAATGTAGAGGCATGACATTGTTCACAGTCGCTGCTGTTTGCAGCAACTGTGGCCCTTTTTTGGCATTGCTTTTGACCAAGCCAATGGTATCCAAAATCTTGAAAGTCCCCACAAATTTTGAGTCATAGCTCAAAATTTGTGGGGACTTTCAAATTTTGAGCTATGACTCAAATGCGCGAACATGTACCTGCGCACTATTGCAGGGAAATTTTCAGCAACTAAGGCTCACTTTGTATAGAACTATTGACTAAAATCACTATTTTTATAATGAGATGTGTATTAGCTCAAGGTTTCATGCTTGTAGCATCCTGAAACTCCCCCTACATTGAAAGCGACGACCTCGCTATGAGGGGCATGTCACTGTTACTTATCACTGCATCATTGTATGACCATGCGACGCTAAGTTATTATGATATATGATAAAAGTGAATGCCATATGATAAATTTCATGAGAATTGCATAAAGATATGTGAATGATGCCGTGTAAACTGCACTTGGTGAGAAAAAGGGGCCACGAGCATGATAACGATGAAATGAATTAACAATGAATGCCAAATGCTACTGAGAAAGCTTATGTGTAAATTCCCTGTGATAGCTTATGAAATGCACGTCCTTGGCTAAATGCTATGACATTTTGATGAAATATGATTCATCTATTATATTGCGACGAATGGCCACTACTTATATTGTTATTCACTACTACGTGGTGGGACACTCACCGGTAGTGGATACTGTTATGATGATGGGATGAATGGCCACTGTATATGTTGATTTTGGCCACTACACGGTGGGGCATTTGCTAGTAGTGGGCGCTACTATGATATTTCATGCTATGTGATGGGACACTCTTCGATAGTAAGGAGAGAGATTCCAGCATATCCCCAATCCCGCATAATGATAGGAATGGGTTAAGGGGGAGGATAAAGGGACACACCCTATATTTATGAAATGATATGTGATTGATGCCTTGCAAGGTAACGGCCTATCGAAACCCCAATACACGCTAAGTGGATCCCCCACTTGTCGTTACCCTCTCTCTTGTGTGATGGTAGAGGTCTTAAGCAATGGGATTGGCTTAGCCTGATGGATAGGGCCTCTACTGCAGGAGTAGGTGATTTACGGAGTGCATGGGTAATGATTGAATTTCTTTATAGGGAATGTTCAGCATTATAATGATGGAGTGATTTATGATTTCATTAATTGAAGGATCTGATCACCTTGATTTAGTGATGACTGTCGTTTAAATGAAATGTTCGTATTTTTTGTCTTTACTGGATATGCATTTATGTTAAATTACGACTTTATATTGATAAACTGTATCGTTGTCACATATGGATAGAACCACGACAGATACATAACACTAGACTCGCTTACTGGGCTGTAGATTGATAGCGGCAAGTACAGGGCTGGAAGTTCGTGTTTGACGGTTGGAGGACAAAGCCAGTATTCTTGAAGAACGTGCTTAGACCTTGTATTTGTCTGGGCTTTTTTACCTTGGGCTTGTTTTGTTCTTAGTGGGCCTAGATGACCTGAACTGAATGTAATATTTTGGAATATTTTTGTATCATGAATTTTGGTGTGTTGAGTTTCTCCTTAGTCTTCTACTAGTTTAGCTTATCGCTTTAGCTCTCTTCCATGGTTTGCTCGATTTTCGAATATAAAGGCATTGAGTCCACTCCTACCTGAGTTACAAACGTTACATTGAATCACAAACCTGAGCTCGATCTCCTATCGTCGCCTAAGGTACAGTGGTCGACGGCGGGGTCGTGACACTAACCATAGGCCCCTCCTTAGTCGGGCCGTAACCTCTTGAGGGTCAGAAACCATGTCAGTGTCAGATTCCTCTCTTTGAGCAATGATTGCAGGGCCTTTAGCCTCATTGAACTCCATTGGAACTAGATCTGCCTCAAGTACCAACCTTGGACTTAGAGACACCACCCCAAGTTTCGAAGTCACCTCTCGATCAGAAGCGATGACAATAGGCTCAGAGGGGCCAGATTCATCAACCTCGATCTCTGAAGGGGTAGAAAATAGTTCAAGAGAGGCAGAAGATGATCGAGAAAAGGTAGAAGGTGACACTGTGGGAGTAGCTAATGAATCAGAAGAGGAAGATCTACCTCTTGATTCCAAAATGACTGGAAGTTTAGCACCCCTACGTCTTTGAGCAGGTCTAACGGCTAGAGCTGATGCACGAGTGACCATAGGGGTAGAGCATTTCCTTCTCTTCCATCCTCCTGGAGAAGAAGAAGCTACCTCAAAACTCTCCACTTGTGAAGAGCCTGCAAGGAGAGCACTGTGGGGGGCCGCTCTCGATCAACGCATTCAAGTCCTGGATCGAATGCCCCTCATGACCTGGGACCTTTCGGCCCTCCCTCCATTAAAAGACAAAGCTAAGTTTATCAAAGATGCTCCCAGTCTTTTTCTTCATAGCAAGAAGTTATGGTGAAGTGTCATCAACCGCTATCTCTCGAGGCATTTCAAGAGCCTGCCAATTTGAGGGATAGCCCAAGTCAAAGGTCTCGCCAAGAGAGAGAGTGTTGTCTAATCTCTTGACAAAAATTGTAGTTTTCCCCTTTCCAAGGGTGATTAGCCTCCCAATATCCCAAGATGGGAATCCTTCACCAACGTGCATAGGCCTTGGTCACCGGGACCCTTATGCAAAAGTGGGGTAGCACATACTTGCCAATCTTCTTGGCCTCCAAACAGGTAGACCATGTGGTTCAGATTTTCTCTGGTAGCAAGCATTCTCAAAGAGTCCCAACCTATTCCTTCTTCCTGGTGTGCACTCTGTCACGGCACTTTTGAAAAACACAGAGAAGGGGCAGTTGTTTTCAAGCCCATGTTGAAGGGTGAATCGATGAGGGAAGTACCCTTTCAGCCTGGCACTGTGCGGGGTCCGATAGGGCAAAACCCCCATCTAACACTCAAGATGAACATGAGCTCTCCAATAGTCATGTGAGCACCATCCAACTCCTTCCCCAGTTCATCAATAAAGGCGCAGTCAGTAAAACTCCCAACTGGAAAAGGGACCTGCTGCATATTTCAGGAGTCATTCCCAGATAAGTTCCGAGCCTCCCCTGGGCTATGAAAGATAGCCTTTTGATCAGCAATTCTCACCAAGAAGGGGCACAAAACTAGACCCCTAGCCACCCATACATATAATGGATGAGGAATGTAATATTAAAATACCTAGGAAAGGCTTCTCCCCTTACGATGCCATTTCCCCCCTCTTTGCCTTTGTAGGCTTTCCCCCTAGAGATGGCTCCCAGTCCATGGTAGACGTTGCGCAGGACTGGTTGAGCGAGAACATACTGGTGTCCCCTCTTCATATCGTAAGCTACATAAAGTGTGCCTATTTGGATGTCATCTGCCCCTTCAAGAATAAAGAATTTGCACAAGAGCAAGGTCAGGTAAGAGGCCAAGAAGATAGAGTCATCACTGGTCTCAAGTTGATAGATGGGAGGCATCTCATAACATCTGCCTTCCCCTTTTTTCTTACCATCCTTGGGGTAATCCTAGCAAAAGAATTTCACCCATTCGATGAAGGTTACCCTCCCGCTGCTGGACTTGAAATGAAGCAACTGGTATATCTCAAAAAAAATTTGAAGACTGGCAGGCGGTTCCTCTTGCTCTAGCGGAGCACTATCAAAGATGACTAAGTTATGAGGCATGAACTCATCATACATTGCCCTGATCAGCAGAAGGCCGCCAATGAAATGAAGATCCAATAAGGAGATTCCCCGTCCCCATGCCCAAGGAGCCATGTGTTACTAACATGACTCCATGTCTCCAACAGTACCTTAATAGTCTTAGAGCACCGATCATAATAGCCGACTGAGCATTGAACCACTGTTAGTAGAGAAGCATGCTCCAGAATGCTTCTATGTGACCTTAGCACTTGGATGGTCCAGGAAGAGTACCCTTTTAAATATTGGTGCTCCCTCTGCACAAGAAGGCCGACAGAAGACCATATCAGCCCTTGGTTTTCACCATTCTCTTCCCCAATGTGGGAAAATTGGCCCCAGAAGCTATATTTCTATGCATGTAATGAAGGAGAACCACCCCTTCTTCGATACTTATGTTACCATCATTGTCCCCCCGGACTTCAAAGCGAACTGGGTTGGTAATAAAAGTAACATTAAGAGGTCACTCTGGCCTGCACAGTGCATTAATGAGCCAAATGAGCTCGCCCCTCACTAGACTGTCACCAGTAAATTCACTGGTGCTGACCTCTCCTCCTCTCGAAAGGTTCTTCACATCGAGGTGTTTGAATGTATATTTTCGCACCTTGGGCCCTGGTAGGAAACAGGTCAATAAAGTCTATAAAAAAGTGGAAATTCTTGACAATCTCAGAATGGCCCCAAAATTGGTCATGATCTTCATCAGCACTTCAAAAGACCACCTGCCAAGTTTCATCGTGATCAAACATGTCTAAGCTAGTGAACACAAAGAAAAACTTTTAGCAAAATCGGTTTCTAGCACCTTGAATTGGCCACCATAACTAGAGCTTTGCTTTTAGTCAGTGAGATAGTTGTGGACCACCACCATTAGATCCAGCATGATCAAAAACCCTTATGGGTCAAGTTTTGGCTTAATCAAGAACTCCAAGACAAAGTTATGGGTAAAAGACTAAAAAGGGGTAGGCCGCACATTATTCCCGTGTGACCTCACTGCACCAAAACACCATTAAAGGTGGTTGTTTTTACAGTCACACGCAGTCCCTTTCGTGGCCTATATCTCACTTGTTCCAAGTCAAATCGTTCCCAAATTATGTGAGCGTGTTTGTCTCATCAAGACGAACAATTCGATATGTGGTATGCCCCGTGAAGACTCCTGAGCAGAGAAAAAAACTAAACGAAAGTCGCTGATATGTGAAGGGAGTTGCAGAAAAAAAAGCAGCAGCATGCCTTGTTCGAGCTGCCAGATCGCGACGCTCGCATACCCGATCGACATGAAACCAATTGTATTATGTGCATGAGGTCCGAGGCTATCATTGGTCTGAACCATGAGTACGATGAACGGTTGGATTTCACACACGAAAGCATCAAAGCTGCTGAAAATTTCAGCAGCCGGACTTCAAGATTCCAGCAAAAAACTAAAGATGACAAAATCTTCATCCGGACATGAAATCAAGCTACGCTCGTTGCAACCTGATTGTTACGGCATACTCAGTGTGATTCAATGAAGAAATGATGAAGAAACATCAAGGAACGAGCACACAATTGATCTGAAGTTTCTAAGATTCATCCAAAAGTCAAGTCTCATGATCGTGGTTCGGAACATGATTCATGGCTCAAAGTTTATGTCAAAATGATCGCCATGCCGAGCCCTACAAGAAAACAATAATCTTTTGATCAAACGGGCATCAGAACGATCTTTGGTCAGCCACAGAAGATCATGCAAGTTCTCTCACAGTAGCAATGTCTGTTCTGGAATTCCACACATTGGTTTTGTCCTTCCTCTGTCAGTCGATGAGACCTAGCGCCAATTGGATTTCTCTCTTCTTCAGTCAGTCAACAAAACCTAGTGTCGACTGGTCTTCTCTCACCTTTCCTATATGGGTCAGTAAATTTTGATTAGGTAGGTGACCAAGATAGTCAAAGCAAATAAATTTTGTCGACCCTCTTCTCCTGAATCTTGTTTACCCCCATTATACGACGAAGCTTGAACAAGAGCTCCATGAGCCCTGTGTTGTGGTTACTGTTGTAGAAAAAGACCCAGCCGCTCAGTAGCCATGGTCTCAAGACCGTCGAGAACCCATCCATACAAGATCAGCGTACAAGAGTCGAGTTCAGTCAGACATGCCTGCCTCCAGCTGACTGACCTACGACGTACAACCCATCAGATTCGCAAGCCCTCTGTTACCACTAACGTTGACCTCCAAAGTGGAACGGTCAGCTTATTGGTTGTAAGCTAGCCCGACAATAACTAAGAAGAGCGCATGAACAAATTTAAGGATATGGTGCGCGTGATGATGGAAAAGATCGATCGTATCTATGCTGCATAACAATCGGTTAACCATGAGGTCAATTCCCATCACTCTTATGGTGCACCTCCAAGGTAGCCCCCTCCTTCTACCTCACAGGACAATTACGTCCCCCATCTTGTCTCTCAGATAGACATTGATGCTATGGTCACCCATTGCCTAAAGAATGGACAAATCCTTGGGATACAAGATGTAACGCCTTATCAAAGGCCATCCCCCTCGTACATTGATCAGGTCCCATTTCCCTCAGAATATAAGAAAGGGAAGTTTCTTTTATTCAATGGAACCACGTCCCCAAACCAGCATATTGCCCACTTCTAGGCAGTATGTCGAGAAATAGCGGTTGACAGGAGCCTTCTTCTTCGACAGTACGTTGAGACCCTCGATGGCCCAACATTTCAATGGTATGCCCGACTCCCGCCAAACTCAGTCCATACGTGGGAGGAGAAACGCTTCTATGAGGTCCAGAGAGAGGTTCAAACCATCAAACTTGTCACCCTGACTCAATACCCCGATGAGCCCATGGATCAGTTCATATCAAGATGGAGAAACTTGGCTTCCCGCCATCCTATCCTTATGCCTGAGAAGGAAGCAGTCCAAACTTACGTGCAAAACATGCGATCC
>NW_006499776.1:3534904-3585407 GCF_000471905.2 Amborella trichopoda
CTATAAATCATTCCACATAGAAAGTCTGTCATGCGACCATGGTGCGACACGATAACCATCTACAAGTTTAGCGAATAACCAGGGCAATGGTAACTCTTGAAATAACACAAGGGGGAGCCAACTGAAAGGAGTAATCAGCTTGACTGTCATGGTCACTGATTAAAAGAAGGCTCTCTCCCAAACTTTGGACCTTTCTAAAGGGGTAAGCACAACAAAGGTAGCACCCCAGGCTGGCAAGCAGTAACAATCGTACCATCGGGTACAGCCACTAGCCAACCTTGATCAAGGTGATTATTTCACCAGGCACAGGAACAAGGTCTACCCCTTCAAGAAGGAATGGGTCCCTGCGCTGTTCCGGTTATTATTGGAACAGAATATGATTCAGCTTCCAGAAACCAAATTCCCTAAGAAACCTGGCCTTGACACTCAGGCGAGTTATTATGCCTACCATGGGAGGATCAATCATCCTATAGATGACTGCTACACACTGAAGGATATTATCGAGGCCTTGATTCTGAAGGGTTAGATAATGCTTAAAGACTTAGAGAGAGCCTTTGGTGCAACTGAGACCTCCCATGTCATAACCATCCAAGAGGAAGACGAAATGCTCGATATCCTTTACGCCTTCTTCATTATAATGCTTCCGGATGACATAATCACATTGAAGCAAGCAAGGCAGCCTCATCACCTTACTAAGGGGACTGAAGATCGTTGGTGCCCATACCATCAGATAAGAGGCCATAATCTTTCAGAGTGCACAAGCTTCGTTGATATATTCGCAGAGAAAATGCGAGAGTGTCAGGAGTTCTACAATTCCCCTGTAAGTGATCCCCAATTCAATCCCCTATTGGGGCAAAAAGGTCCATAGAGCATAACCTTCCTATCAATGACTCAGACTCTACGGAACCCTCAATTCCCTAGTCATAGATAGTCTACCATGGCCGAAGCAGACTCAAGTCCTTGAGGCAAGAAGCAGGCCGCCAAGCTAGGGTTGTTTGCCATCCAACTAGATGAATCAAACATCACCTTAGAAACCAGAAAAATATGGGAACCAAGGGCTACTCGTAGAAGAAACAAGACAGCCCAACCTATAGCTGAGAAGGAATTTCTCAGGCCCCTTCCTCCACCGCCAACTTTACTGGATTTCATCCCTGACATGGTCCTTCTTCCTTCTTCATCATGTAAAGAAGAGTCATCGTGCCCTTTCCCACTCAGCATATGTCCAATGAGGGTGACGACGTTAATATCACTCCCCAAAGGTCTAAGCAAGAGGAAGACCTAAAAGACCCCCTACACTCGTCCAACCCTGGTGATGACGTAAAACGCTGCCCAGATCGGTCTCATGAGGGGAACGACCTTAAAAGTTCCCCACCTTCTAACCCTTCTCTTTCTTTTCCTGCTTCTCATTCTCCCTCTTTTGTCTCTCCTACAGCTACAATCTTGATATGCCCGGACATTGCTCTAGACCGAGAACTCGCAGGATCCAATATAAGCAGGACGCAGCGGAAACGATTTGGGAAGACCCTCACACAAGCAGCATGATTCCTAATAGTTACTAATGCCCTGGAAGCAAAAGCTAAGGTAGAGCCACCTTCTTCAAAGAAGCAAAAGAATTCGAAGCTAAAGAAATCTCGGTGGCCACCTGAGCCTGACTTTGAGCAGAGATTGATAGAATCAAATGAGCAAAGCACCTATTCTCAGGGAGCATTCCACATGATGCAAATTTCTGGAGTAATACCCACCACAGGGTAGATAAATCTCAGATCGGGGAGGACGCTGCAGCCTCCATTGTAGAAGTCGGGCACCTTGGAGTTCCCCAGTCTGCCACTGCCCCCTAATCCAAAGACTAGTCTGCCTATCTTACAGCTCCCTGGGCTCCTTCCTAATCCTAATACTTCAAGCAGTCCACCTATTTCATGGGACCTCTTTTATCTCATGCACCCCGTCTCTTCCAAAACCTCAAACTTCCATCACTCAAACCAAGCTCGTTGTGAATCAAGTCCGCCAGCCCGCCAGAATAAACCTTTTCTACCAAAACCTGCTCCTCAACCCAATGTACCACCCAAATCGGTGGTAGGACTAGGTGGAAGGCATGACCTTAAACATGCCTTCACATAAAATAAAATAAAAAGAAAATGAAAAAATAATGGGCATGGTGTATACCTGAATAAGGGAACGCCATGAGTAAAAATGATGGATGGGAATGGTCACGAAACCATGAGTAAAAGAGTTTCGTGAATAAAAATCAGGCACAGTGAAAACTCGAAAGGGCATAGTGAGCAAAAATGGACGAAAAGCGTGGACATAGCAGAAAGGCTATGGGTAAAAGAGCCCCAAAATAAAAAGAAGTTAGTGATAACCATCTCTATAGTATCGCTTCCCAAGTTCAAGTGAAAATCTGCAAGGACGCTTGGACTAACAAACAGGTTGACGCAGCACTCGTCTCAATAGGCGAATTCAGCCCTCACTCAATGGAAGAAAAATCCCCGGTATCATAGTACCGAAACTCCAAAAATATGAGCCTCAAGGAAAAGATTCTAACAGCCTGAGTCAGTTGTAAAAAGGACTCAAAAGACAGAAGACTCACCAAGATGGCAAGACAAGTCTCATGAGGAAGAACGTTTTTCCCACGAGGCCACTCTAGAAACAAATACTCCAAAGGCAAGAAACTGACAAAGCGAGGGGAGAACCTACTAGAGACATCAGCTCGTCTAACAGGCATGACCAGACCTTTGGGATCGGCTAATAGAACCTGCCCCTGACTAGACTTGGTAGACGAGACCCAAAGTAATACTCTGAACGTCAAAATCAAACCTAGTGTAGCAGCAAATAGTGCCTACCAAAGTAAACCAACGAACCCAAACCAAATGGGAACGATGCCCTTCTACATGACACTCAATTGTCAGATGGGCCTGATTTTAACTGACGAGGCCTGTACAAAATCTTCAGATTCAGAATCATAAGCAGTCCACACAAGGGTGAGGACTTCGACAAGATCCCTCAAAAAAGTCTCTTCTCCCCCTAAAGTCTCCATAGACGGACCCTTGAACAATGCATCCCTCTGTTTGAGCAGCTTAGTCACGCCATTACTTGAATCTCCTTGGCGTTCATGTGGTCTTGTGGCTAGGAAGAAAAGAAGTAAAAGTCGAAGGAAATTTTTTGAATGATTGTCCTTCTCGCTTCTCTTAAAGCACAACATTCGATGGGGCAAGTTGTTTGAAAGTATTTTTCAACACCTTGGTCCCTAGTAGGAAAGGTCAATAAAGCCTATAAAACAATGGAAATACTTGATGGTCTCAAATGGCCTCAGAATTGGTCAAGATCTTTATCAGCACTTCAAAAGACCACCTATCAAGTTTCATCACAATCAGACATGTCTAAAGCAGTGAACACAACAAAATAGTTTCAATAAAATCAGTGTCTTACACCTTGAAATGGACCCCGTAACTAGAGTTATAATTTTGGTGTGTTAGATAGCTATGCGACCACCTCCATTATATTCGGCACGGTTGAAAACCCCTTTGGGTCAAGTTTTGACTTAATCGGGCACTCCAAGACAAAGTTTTGAGTAAAAGACTAAAAAAGGGTAGGTCGCACACTATTCCCATGTGGCCTCACTGCACTAAAACACCATTAAAGGTGGCTATATCTTACTCGTTCCAAGTTGGATCGCTCCCAAATTTGGTGAGCGTGTTCCTCTCATTAAGATAAACAATTCGATATGTGGTACACCTCGTGACGACGCTCAAGCAGAGGGAAAAACTAAATGAAAGTCGCTTATCCGTGGAGGGAGTAGCAGAAAATTCAACAGCATAATGCCTCATTCGTGCAGCCATATCACGATGCTCGTATACCCGATTGACACGAAACCAATTGGATTATGTGCGTGAGTTCTAAGGCTCTCTCAAGTCCGAACCTCACATACGATGAACGGTTGGACTTCACACATGAAGGCTTCAAATCTACTGTAAATTCTGACCACCGGACTTTAAGTTTCCTACAAAAAACTCAAGACAAAAAAATATTCATTTGGACACGAAATTAAGCTACATTTATTGCAACGTGATCGTGACAGCATGCTCAATGTGATTCAATGAAGAAATCATGAAGAAACACTAAGGAATGAGCACACAATCGATCTGATGTTTTCATGATTCATCCACAATTCAAGTCTCATGATCGTGGTTCGAAACATGATTCATGGCTCGAAGATGGTATCAAAATGTTCGTCATGTCAAGCCCTACAAGAAAACAATAATCTTTCTCGGGCAACAGTAGGGACTGTTCTGAAATTCTATATATTGTTAGGCAGGGGCAAAACAGTCCTTTTGCACCTATTTTTAGAATTTCTTTAAATTCAATTAAATTGTAATTATCTTCAATTCTAGCTAGTTTTTGGGTGTGCACTCATGTTTTAGTCCAATTTTATATAAACATGCAAAGTTAAATTGTAAAGGCCTTCGATTCATTTTTGGATATATTTAATAAAATTTCCATTCCGACATGAGTTTGTGAGTACGTATTGAAGAAGGAGAGAGTAGAGAGAAGAAAAGGGTTGGTACCCTTCGAGCAGGTAACTTTTTCTCTCCTCCTCTCTTTCTCTCTCCTCCCTCTCCTTCTCTCTTCTCCCTTCTTTCTCTCTCCTCCCCTCTTTCTCTCGTCTCTTCTCATCTTTATCTTTGTTTCTCTCTCCTCTTTTCTCATCTCTATATCTTTTTCTCTCCTCCTCCGTTCTTATCTCTATCTCATTCTCATCTCTCTCTCTTTCTCTCTCTTCTTTCTCTCTCCTCTCTTTTCATCTCTATCTCCATCTGTCCTCTTTTGTCATAATTGACGAGGCTTTGTGCCGATTGGTTTTCTCCTTCCTATGTCATTCGACAAACCTAACATCGGTTGATTTTCTCCTTCTGTCACAACTGACGAGGCTTAGCGTCGATTGGTTTTCTCTTTCCTCTGTCAGTCGATGAAACCTAACGTCAGTTGGTTTTCTCTCTCTTCTTCTGTCAATTGGTGAAACTTAGCACCGACTGGTCTTCTCTCACCTCTTTTATCAATCGGTGAGACCTAGCTCTGACTGTTTTTCTCTCTCTTCCTCTATCAATCGAATATTACACAGACTGGTTTTCTCTCTCTTCTTCTATCAATCAATGAAACCTAATGCCGATTGGCCTTCTCTCACCTCTCTTGTCAATCGGTGAGACTTAACACCGATTGGTTTTCTCTCTCTTCCTTTATCAGTTAATGAGACCTAGCACCGACTAATTTTCTCTCTCTTCTTTTATCAGTCAATGACCTAGCACCGACTGGTTTTTTGTCTCTTTCTCTATCAGTAGACGAGACTTAATGTCGGCTAGTTTTCTCTCTCTTCCTCTATCAGTAGGTGAGACCTAGCATCGACTGGGTTTCCCTCTCTTCTTCTATCAGTCGGCAAGACTTAATGTCGATTGGCTTTCTCTCTTTGCCTCTGTTAGTCGGTGAGACCTAGCGCTGACAAGTTCTCTCTATTCCTCTCTCAGTCGGTGAGACCTAACGTTGATTAGTATTCTCTCTCTTTCTTTTAAACACTGTCAGTAATGCTCAACCCCGACTCCGCCTTCCTTCCCTCTCTCTCCTTTATTCTTTCATCTTTCATACTCTTAATCTTCCTTCCATCTCCTTTCTTCTTTCTTTCCCTTCTTCTCTTCTTATGCTCTCCTCGTAGCCTTAATTATGCTAATTTTTTCATTCGACTAAGAGGGATTGTGATTAACCTCTCATGGTAGTCCTATCGTCTAGACGTAATGTTGTTATGTCAGCATTATTTGGCCCACATTATTGTCATGACAAACTGACCATCGTACCTAGCTAGTCGGTATTGGTAACGATGTCTAGTAGTAATCCTGTGAGCCGATCTTAATTACCGAGTCCGCTTTACTATCACATCTGGTCAACCTAGTCACCTCTCTAATCCGATCTCCCCCGTCTTCCTTCTCTTCTTCTTTTTGAATGTGCATGCTTGTGTATGTTTATCAAAGAGGAAAAGGTTGAGGTCTGACCCACCTGTTTCACAACCTTTGCCATATATGTGTGTGATTGCAAAAAAATAGAAAACAAGAAGAATACACGCCAAGGGAGGTGATTCTGAACCAGTTTTATTACTGAAGGGATTTCTTCGTGATCTAATAAGGCGCCCATGCATGTCTGCCCGAGTAAGTCCTGAGCCCACATTTAAATTCTACTCACACCGCTTGGTAACATTTGCCCTCAACTTCGAAAGGGGTTCTCGAGAGAGCGATCTAAAAAACACCTTAAGTCTTCCTTCGAAACCAGAGACGTGTGCCACCTGATCCCAAAAGGATCCGGAGGGAAAGATCGAGGGATCTGACCACGGGGATCCTGTGAGAAGGCTTAGCCATCATATAAGGTTTAAGGAATCACTCCTGTGCGCGTGTCACTAAGGCACAGTCTAGTGCCGCTATGTCTACCAAACCCCACCACCGGTTATGTTCTCAGAGGCCCAATGCCGGCTGTGTTCGCCAATGTCCAACACTGGCTGTATTCTCTAATCCCTAGCACCAGCTGTGTTTGCCAATGCCTAGCGCCAGCAGTGTTCGTCAAAACCTAGCACCGGCTGTGTTCGCCACTGCCTAGTGCCGACTGTGTTCGCCAATCCTAGTGCCGGCTGTGTCTGCCAATGTTTAGCACCGGCTATGTTCGTCAATGCCTAACGTTAGTTGTGTCCACCAATGCCTAGCACCGGCTGTGTCCGCTAATGCCTAGCACCAACTGTGTTCGCCAATGCCTAGCATCGGCTATGTTCATTAACACCTTGCGCCGACTGTGTTTTCAAAGGACTATCATCATTCAAGTTCAAATCTCCTGGACTTGTCACCTCGATCCCCGTTGCGTCACCTGACAACTATCGACAGCGATGTGGCCTGACGCACGTCCTCATACTTGTGGACTGCCAGCTATTCACCTCCCAATGACTATTCGCTATCGGTGACCGTTCACTCCCCGCAATGTCTCGATTTTCCATTGGAAATCACTCCCTCACCCACGAAAACCCACTGCAAAACCTTTCACCTTCCTACACACCGTCGAAAAGATACTAGAAATAAATAGAAGTTCCTAGGCAGCCCTCTGTTGCGACTTCTACCCTCTCCCTGGTACTCCAAAACCACAGCCGAAATTTTTGAAGCTCCTCGGCGAACCCCCTGCTACCCTTACCAGCAAATTCCTGCAAACTCAAGTACACAACTGTGTTCCTTTCGGTGCTCTCTTTTCTCAGCCGGAACCTTCTCCTGCATGCCAGCAAACTCTTGCAAACCCCACTCAGGTGCCCTACGTGCTCACTAGAATTCGTGCTGAAAGCTCTCTCTCACTGTTAAAACAATATGCCTTAGCCGTTTTACCTTCGGTAAAATGGTAAAAATGGAGTTTACCCCCTTGTATAGGCAAAGCTTCCCTGAAGTGCCCCCCACAAACTAAGAATGCCTGTCAGGTCCTTGAAGGCCAAGTGACGATGGGCCAGACCGGGTCAGGCTCAGACCCGAGTCCCGAATGGAAGTATACTGCTGCTCATGAATATTCAAGCAAACAGAGACCAAGACTGTGTCGAACTCGGGCCCAAGGCCAGAACAGTAACCTGTACTAAGCACCGGCTATGTCCTTGATGGTCCAGCACCGGCTGTGATCTCAATAACCTAGTGTCGACTGTGTCCTTAAAGACCTAGCGCCGACTGTGTTCTCTAAAGCCCAGCACTAGCTATAGCCGGTCCCAAGTTTTCCACCATGTGTGTTGCCACTAGGCACGCTACCGCCGCGTGTGTTACCACAGCCTGTGCTAAACGCCGTATGTGTCAATGCTTCTACTTCTCAAGCCTACTATTCTGTGTGTTACGCTCCTCATGCTAGCGCCATGCGTGTTCTAGTGTAGCATGTGCTAGAACCTAGTCACCGCTATGTGTGTCCTACCACTATCCCTAGTGAAGTTGCACTTAGGACATGACTCATGTTCTCCAGTGAAGTAGCACCTAGACCGATGCACCCAGGCCATGACTTGTCATCCCCTGTAGGAGTCACACCCATACTACAGCTCATTATCCCCAGTAAAGTTAAGAACAACCCCCATGGGTCTGTTTCATACCAAGTAATTATTCTTGTCTTATCCCTTCTATAGGCCTATTCTCTATGGAGTCTAACTTTTTACCCCTTGGGAGTCACTCTCACACCCGAATCCCTAGTGAAGTCTGCTTTTTTTAGCACTCCTCATAGGGCCACCATCTCCATCTAAGCCCTCTGCATGTGTGTGGCCTACATTACTTTATCCCCAAGGAGTCATATTTCCATCCACATTCCTATTCCCTATGGAGCTTCACCTACATGGCAACCCACAACGGTCCGTGTCGTATGACCCTAAACTGCACAACTATGGTCCAAACTATATGACCTTAAACTGTAGCAAAAGTCTAGTTGCACGACTTAAAACTGCATGGTCCTAGCTGCATGAATTTAAATTACACAACCACTGTCTATGCTGCATCATCCTAAACTCCACAGCCACGGTCCGAACTATATGACCTTAAACTATAGCAGAGGTCTAGTTGCACGACTTTAAAATTACATGGTCCTAGTTGTATGACTTTACACTGCACAACCACGGTCAAGCTATATGACCTTAAAACTATAGTGAATGTCTTGGCCGCATAACGTTAAAAGGCTTAGCACCATGGTCCAAACTATATGACCTTAAACTATAGTGGAGGTCTAGTTGCACGACTCAAAACTGCATGGTCCTAGTTGCAGGAATTTAAATTGCATAGCTGTGGTCCAAGCTATATGGTCTTAAACTATAATGCACGTCTTGACCATATGACAATAAACTACTTTGCACAGTCCAGGAGTCATCACCTTAAAACATGCCCCAACACATGCGCACCTGCCCTTTACGTGCATTTTCACGCATGTATTCTCTAACCGACTCGTCCATGTGCACGTGCCACCTTCATTAATTCCCTAGTATATCTCTCCATTACTATTCATCATTCCCTAGTGAGTCTCGCCTATGCTCACAAAAAGGTGAGCCATCCCGCCATTCATACTCGCCGTCAGCTAGTGGGTAACCATTTTTCACATTCGTACATCATCCATCGTTCATAAGTAGCCTCATGCCATCTCCCCAAAGTGAGTTAAACCACCACCATGCTCACTCAATGGCCTCAACAGACTGCCATCCATCCCCACTACGGGCCAGCTATATGATATTAAACCATAGTGCACGTTTTGGCATCATAACGATAAAAGGCTTCGCACAGGTCCCGAAGGCATGGCCATAAACACGCCTTCACAAAAAATAAAAAGAGAGAGGAAAAAGAAATAATGGCCATGGTGCATACTTGGATAAGGGAGCGCCATGAGTAAAACTGACGAACGGGCTTGGTCACGACACCATGAGTAAGAGAGTTTCATAAATAAAAAAACTGGCCATGATGAAAACCCAAAGGGCACCGTGAGTAAAAATTGAAACATAAAGGTGGAAATGGCCGTAAGGTTATGAGTAAAAGAGCCCTAAATTAAAAGGAAATTAGTGAAAGCCGTCTCTACGGTGCTGCTTCTCAAGCCCAAGTGAAAATCCGTAAAGGTCGCTTGGATCAATAAATAGGTTGATGCAACATTCACCTCAACAGGTGGCTTCAGCCCACATTCAAAGAGAAACATCCCTGGTGTCACAATACTAGGACCCCAAAAATACGAGCTTCAAGGAAAAAATTTTGACAGCCTAAGTCCATTGGTAAAAAGGACTCGAATACAGAAGACTCACGAAGAAGGTAAGACAAGTCTCATGAATAAGAGCACTATTCCCACAAGGTTGTTAACGCACTTCAAGATGTTGACGACACCCCAAGAAAGCCAAGTCAACCATGACCTTGGACTTGTGATGCAGCAATTAGGATTGAATCCTCAGGGGTCTCCTCGAACAAAAAAGAGAGGTATCTTGATTGTTAAAACTACTTGCAGTAAGCAGAGGTTATACCCAAAGCCGGTCACCTTGATAAACTGAGGTACCTTGCCCGCCAAGGAATATCTGGTACACAACACAGATGGATTCCAACCAAAGGCCCTCTAGCAGACCATCCTAAACAAATAACAAAACAAAATCCTCGAAACGTGGACCAACACCAGAGGATACAAAAACCCAAACTAAATGGGAAAAATTCCCTTCAACATGACACTCGATTGCCAGACGGACTTGATTCTCACCAACGAGGTCCGTACAAAATCCTCAGTTGTCAGAATCACAAAAGATCACGCGAGGGTGGGGACTTTTATAGGATCACTCAACAGTCTCTTCTCCCCTTAAAGTCTCCTTGGATGGACCTGTACATTGCATCCAAACATTTGACCAACCTAGTTACCGCATTATGTAAATCTCCTTGGCGTTCATGTGGTCCTGAGACTAGGAAGAAAAAAGTAATAAAGCCGAAGGAAATATTTTGAATTTTTTCCTTCTCGCTTCTCTCAAAGCAAAACATTATGCGAGGGAAGCTGTTTGAACACATTTTTAGCACCTTGAGCCTCTGATGTGGAATAAAAGGGAAGTCTGTCAATAAAGCATCGACATATAGTGGAATTCTCGACAGTCTCAAGATTTCCCCATAACGGGTCAAAATCTTCCTAATCACTCCAAAAGGCCTCCTGTAAAGTTTCGTCTCAAAGCAATAAGTTTAAGGCAGCGTAAATAAAGAAATGATTTCAGAAATATCAGCCTTTAGCACCTTAAAATAGACCCCATAACTAAACCTCTATTTTTTATGCATCAAATAGCTTTAATAACACTGCCATTGGATCCGGCATGGTCAAAACCTCTAGGGGTCAAGTTTCGGCTTAAACAGATGTTCCAGGACAAAGTTATGTGTGAAACATCAAAAAGGGGTAGGCCACACACTATTCTCATGTGGCTTCCCAGCACCAATCTCCATTAAAGGAAACTGTTATGCATAGTCCCGAGCAGCAACTTCGAAGACCCATATCTCACTCGTTCCGAGTCAGATCGTGCTCAAATTTTGTGAGTTATTCTTCTCATCAAGACGAGCATTTTGATATGTGGCACGGCCCGTGAGGATATCTGAGCAGGAAAAAAAACTAGAGAGGAGTTGGCGACTTGTGAAGATAGTTGCAGAAAATTCAGCAGCTGCATGCCTCCCTCGAGCGGCCATATCACGGAGCTCACATACCCGATGCGAAACAAATTGCATTATGTACGTAAGGTCCAAGGCTATGTCTAGTTCGAACCCCGCGTATGATGAATGGTTGGATTCGGCATACGAAGGGGTAAAAGTTTTTGTAGATTCTTGTCGTCGAATTTTTAGATTCCAAACAAAAACCTACGACGACAAAATCTTCGTCTGAACACGAAATCGAGATGCATTCGTTGCAACATGATCGTGATAGCATGCTCAGTGTAACTCAGTGAAGAAATCAAAGAAAAACATCGAGAAATAATCGCACTATCGATAAGTAGTTTTCAAGATCTATGAAAATTTCGTGTCGCATGATCGTGGCCTAAAAAATGCGATTCATGGCTCGAAGTAGGTATCAAATCGTACGTCATGTCGAGTCTGACAAGAAAGCAATCATCTTTCGGCCAAAAAGATGCCGGAGCAACGCCGAATCATCCATGGAAGATCATGCCAGTTTGAGCCCGACAAGAAAGCAATCATCTTTCGTTTGGGCTCTAAATCTCATCCCGTTTGTTGCCACGCAATCGTGACAACATGCTCAGTGCACTACAATGTAGAAATCACGGAAAAACATCAAAGAAAGAGTGCATTATGGATCCGAAGTTTTCAGTATTTATTCAAAATTCAAGTCTCATGATCACTGCTTAAAAACACAATCCATGACTCGAAGTTGATATCAAATCGATCGCCATGCCGAGCCCTATAAGAAAACAAGCAGCCTTCAATCAAACGAGCACCAGAGCAACCCCGAATCAGTCATAGAAGATCACATAAGTTATCGAGTAGCAGAAGGGACTGTTTTGAAATTTCACACAATGTTAGGCAGCGACAAAACAATCATTTTGCACTTTATTTTCTTTAATTCAATTAAAATGTAATTATCATCAATTTAGGTAGTTTTTAGGCATCCACCCATGTTTGGGCCCTATTCTATGTATACATGCGAAGCCTAATTGTAAAAAGACCTTCGGTTCATTCTTCAATCATTCAATAAAGTTTTTAATACTTGCTTAAGTTCGTGGGTGCATCTTGGAGAGAGAGAAAGGACAGAGAAGAAAAGGGTTGGTACCTCTCGAAAAGGTAACTTTCTCTGTCCTCCACTTTTCTCTCATCTCTATCTTTCTCTCTCTCTTCTGCTCTCTCTCTTATTTTCTCTCTCATCTCTTTCTCTCTCTTATTTTCTCTCTCATCTCTTTCTCTCTATTCTTTTCTCTCCCATCTCTCTTTCTCTAACTTCTTTTCTCATCTTTATCTCTTTCTTCTTTCTCCTCTCACTTCTATCTTGTCCTCTTTATCTCTCTCGTTCCCTCTCCTTACCTCACATCTATCACTCTTCATCCTCTTGTTTATCACTTTTCTCTTTGCCTGCACTTCTCTCCTTTCTCCATTCACGCAAGATGGACCTATCGTCTGGTGCGACGTCTTCCTGCTTTTGACACATGAACAGTGAGCCGGGTCTTTGCCAGAGTGGCGGGCCGGGCCTCTATCAAAGTTCCCTTTTCTCTTTTTTCACAACCGACAGAAGCATATCGCCGCCTGTTTCTTCGTTCTCAGTCCTCTTTTCTATCACAGCGCCGCCTGTGTCTTCTCTCTCCTTCCTCTCTTCTGTGACAAGAGACGGAAACACATTGTCGCCTATGTCTTCTTTCTCATCTCTCTTCTATCACAGATAGTGGAAGCACATCGCTGCATGTCTTCTCTTTCTTCTCTCTTCAGTCACGACGGATGGAAGCACATCACCGCCTATAGCTTCTCTCTTCACTCACAGCCGGTGGAAGCTCATTGCCGCCTATGTCCTCCCTCTCCTCTCCTTTCTACCGCAGCCGAGGGGAGCCTATCGCTACCTGTGTTATTTCTATCTTCTCTTTCTTCTATGACAGTTGGCAGAAACACGTCGTTGCCTATGTTTCCTCTCTATTTTTCTCTCATCACAAACGGCAGGAGACTGTCGTCGTTGTAGTTTCTCTCTCCTCATCTCATTGTCATCTATGCCTTCCTTCCTCTTCCTTCTCTCTCTTACTTCTTCTCCATGCTTTTCCTTCTCTTCTTCCTCTCCCTCTTTCTTTCCTCCTTATCCTCTCCCTGGCTCTTCTTCTTATTTCTCTCTCTCTCCCCTCTCTTCTATTCTTCTCATCTTCTTCTCTCACTATTTCTCTTCTCTCTCTCTCTTTTTGTTCTCCTTTCTTTCTTTTACTCTTTCGCTTGATCAGGAATGGTTGAGACTAGCGTTCCATGGTAGTACTGTCGTCTAGCAATAACGCCATTGTATCGGTCAAAGTCACTATGCCCACTGTACTATCACGACAGACTAGCCAACGTGTCAAGCGAGTCGGTATTACAACTGTGGTCTAGTAGTAATTTTAATGAGTCAGTCTGAGTTACCGAGCCCGTTTTACTGCCACGCTGGGTCAATTACCTACTAGTCTAGTCACTGAGTCGGTCTCACCACCTGGTCAAATTCTTCTCATCACAATATTAACTCTCTCATTATTCTCTGCTTCTTTTTTAATGTGCACGTCTGTGTACATTCACCCAAAGGCAAGGTGGGGTCCCTTAACTCACTTGTCTTATAACATTTTCCATGTGTGTGTGATTGCAGAAACAGGAAAATACAGGCCAAGGGAGGCAATTTCGAACCAATTCTACGATTGGGGGGCTTTCTTCATGATCTAAAAGGGCGCCCACGTGAGCCAGCCCGAGTAAGTCTCGAACCCACCTTAAATCCCTCTCTCATCGGTTGGTCCACCTCCCCTTGTTTTTTAGCAAGGTTCCCGAGTGAACGACCTCAAGTCCCGGGTTCCCTTGAATCCCAAGATATGTGCCACCAGATCATCCAGATCCAGAAGGTGACATCGAGGCACCTAATCAGCTTGGTGACTCCACTAGGGACATACTACCCTTTCGTCGGATCATTCTCGTTTGGCTAGTTTCTCCTTTTTGTTTTTCTATTTTCACATACTTTTGTCTTCTGGGTTCTGTAGCCCATCATCCGGATCGGGGACTTTCTTCTCCCCGCATTTGCAAGTGTCCCTAGGGAACAAGTTCCTCGAACTTCATTCCCTTCCTTCCTTTTGAGTAAAGACCCTGGGTCTAGCTCCCCGATCTTAACCTGGATTGGTGTGAGGAGTTACTTAAAAGTCCCTAACTCCCCATCACGTAGCTCTGGTGGAACTCCGACCAAGGCCCCCTACACTGGCAGCACATTTGTTGCTGCACACAGCATGCACCCTATCACCGGTAAGTCGCTTGTTGGTCGTATTGTCGAGGTACATCGGAAGGCTGCTTAGTCCCTTTCTGCAAAAGGCAAACAAATTGCCATTTCCCCCATGGGTCGCTGCAAGGTTACCCCCGACATTCTTTCACCACCACTAGTCTCTACACTCAGAGGCTCGACACATCGAGGCGGAGACCCTAGGGCCTCCACCTCTCGCACACACCATAAGACTCATGGGTCATCCACTCGAGCCACACCTCGGGGCAACCCATATGTTACTTTGAGTCAGAGTCCTGGATCAGACCTCCTAAGGCTAGGTCCTGCTAACATTGTGCATATGCATGTCAATGCTCGGGGTAACGTTATTGCTGTGTCAACCTCAGTACACGGAAGACGACTTCCTCGTCCTTCTACTCAGCAGACATTAGCGCACCTTATAAGGGGCAGGCTTCAACCTGTTCCCTTACAGAGACCTGCTCGTAGTTCTCGGCCTCTTAAAACCTGACCACTTACTAAAGCCCGGGCTGACCCCCAGGTCACCTGTGATCCCTCTTCAAGGGGCACACATGCGTTGCCATCACGGACAACCCCTCGCACTTGACTCAGGTGTCCTATTGAGTCAACCTTGATCCTACCTGCTCCTCCTTCTTCGACCAAGCACCTCCAACCTTGGTACTCGAAGAACTTCCTCAAGAGTACCATTTTGAACCAGTCCGATCATCTCTATCATGTCTCTAAAGCCCATAAGAGAGCTCAAGGCAAAGACATGATGGGATATCAAATCCTTCATCCTCCTCGGCCAAGGATGACTCCAGTTCCTGGCCCACACCGGTTGCTTCACTAAATGGAGACAACTCTTTCTTGTGTAAGAAGGGCTAACTAACCACAGTCTTGATCGCAGTTCTGGTATGACGTCCATCAAAACCTCAAAGTTAATGCGATGAAGTTTGCAAATTCTGACCAAAGAAGTGACCAAGGCGTAAGGGCAACCAGCTGTGATGACCCTCTTCACCTGAACCCCTTTTATCCTCTTCAGATGACGAAGCCTGAGGAAAGAGGCTATGAGCATTGTGGTCAGTGTTGAAGAAGATGACCCAGCCACTCAGCTGCCACGGTCCCAAGACCGTCGAAAACCGGTCCTCATGCTATTAGTGTACTGGACTTGAGTCCAATCGAGACATGTTGACCCCTTGCTGACCTATCTGTCGCGTGCGACCCGTCAAATTCTCAAGCCATCAACTACAACTAACATTGACCTCCCTAGAGAAACAATCACCGTAATGGTTATAAATGAGCCCAACGACTCTCAGAAAGAACGCATGAAGAAATTTGAAGACATGGCGCACCCAATGATGGAGAAGATTGATCACATAGATGCCGCATGACAATCAGTTAATCATGAGGTTTATTCCCATCACTCAGATGATGTACCTCCAAGGCAGTCCCTTCCCTCTACTTCACAGGACAATTCTATCCCTCACCCCATCTCATAGGCAGACATCGATGCTATGGATACCCAGAGCCTAAAGCATAGACAAATTCCAAGGATACAGAGTGTGACGCCTTATCAAAAGATGTATCCTTCATACATTGACCAGTTCCTGTTTCTTTCAGATTACAAGAAAGGGAAGTTTCCCCTATTCAACGGAACCATATCGTCGAACCAGCATATTTCCCACTCCCAAGCAGCATGTTGAGAGACAAAAACTGATTGGAGACTCCTTCTCCATCAGTTTGTTGAAGCCCTTGATGGCCTAGCTTTTCAGTGGTATGCTTAGCTTCCTCCAAACTCTGTACATATGTGGGGGAGATGGAGAAACTGTTCCACCAGCGTTTTTACGAGGTTGATAGGGAGGTTCAAACCATCAAGCTTCTCACTTTGACTCAATATCCTCATGAGCCCCTCGCTCAATTCATATAAAGGTGGAGAAATTTGGCTACTCGCCATCCCAACCCTATGTCCGAGAAGGAAGCAGTTCAAACCTGTGTGTGAAACAAGCGACCGGAAATTGCTCTATATGTTGAGGCCTCCAATCTGACTTCCATGTCAAAGCTTATTATTTGAACACATTTTTTAGCACCTTGGTCCCTAATGAGGAATAAAGAAGGAAGCAGGTCAATAAAGCCTATAAAATAAGTGGAAATTTTGACTATCTCAGAATTACCCCAGAATTGGCCAAGATCTTCATCATCACTCCAGAAGGCCAAATACCAAGTTTCATCATGATTAGACATGTCTAAGGCAATGAACACAAAGAAACAATTTCAGAAAAATTGGCCTCTAGCACCCTGTTATGGAGCTCGTAACTAGAACTATAATTTTAGTTTATTAAATAGATGTGGGACCACCGCCATTCGATCCAGCATGGTAAAAAACCCTTATGGTTCAAGTTTCAACTTAATCGGGCACCCCAAGACAAAGTTATGGGTAAAATACTGAAAAGAGGTAGGTCGCACACTATTTCTGTGTGGCCACCATGCACCAAAAAACTCTTAAAGGTGGTTGTTTTCACAGTCACGGGCAGTGAATTTCAGGGCCTATATGTCACTCGATCTGAACAGGGAAAAAAGGTAGAGAGAAGTTGCTTTTCTGTGAAGGAAGTTGCAGAAAATTCAACAGCAGCACGTCCCACTCCGGTGACCAAATCATAACGCTCCCATACGCGATCGATACGAAACCAATTGCATTATCTGCATAATGTCCTCGGCTATCTCTGATTTGAATGCCGCATACGATGGACTTTTGGATTTTACACACGAAGGTGTCGAAGTTGCTGTAAATTACAGTTGCTCGATTTCAAGATTCTGACCAAAAACTCAAGACGACGAAATCTTCATCCGGACACGAAATTGGGCCGCGCTTGTTGCAACGTGATCATGACAGCATTATTAGTGTGATTTAATGAAGAAAATGAAGAAAATTGTGAAGAAAGGGGCACACAATTGATCCAAAATTTTCAAGATTCAAGCAAATTTCAAGTTTCATGCTCATGGCTTAAAAATATGATTCATGGCTCAAAGTTGGTATCAAATCGATCCCCATGCTGAGAACCACAAGAAAATATTCATTTTTCAATCAAACGGGCATTAGAACAACCCCCATGAAAATAATCATCTCATCCCTAACCTCGCTGTTCTTGTCATCTCTATCTCTCTTTTTCTCTCTTCTTCTCATCCCTATCTCTCTTTCTCTCTCTTGTTCTCATCCCTATCTCTCTTTCTCTCTCTTCTTCTCATCCTTTTCTCTATTTCTCTCTCTTCTTCTCATCTTTATCTCTCTTTCTCTCCCTTCTTCTCATCTTTATCTGTCTCTCTCTTCTTCTCATCTCTATCTCTCTTTCTGCTCGTTGTCTAACATAGTCGACAAAGACCAGCACCGACTGCATCTTCTGTCTTCTCTGTCTAACACAGTCGGTGAAACTCAGCACCTACTGCATCTTCTCTCTTCTCGTCTAACACAATCGGTGAAGCCTAGTGCCGACTACATCCTCTCTCTATTCTCATTTAACACAGTCGGTGAAGCTTACCGTCGACTGCATCCTCTCTCACTTCTCTATTTAACAAAGTCAACAAAACTTAGCACCGACTGCATCCTCTCTCTCTTCTCTGTCAAACACAGTTGGCGAAACTCAATGTCGACTGCATCTTCTCTCTATTTTATGTCCAACACAGTCAGCGAAACTTAGCACCGACTGCATCCTCTCTCTCTTCTCGTCTAATATAAGCAGCGAAGTCTAGCACCGACTGTATGCCCTCTCACTTCTTGTCTAACACAGTCGGCGAAGCCTAACGTTGACTGCATCTTCTCTCTTTTCTCTGTCTAGCATAGTTGGTGATGCTTAGCACCGACTGCATTACCTCTCTCTTCTTTGTCTAACCCAGTGGGAGACACCTAGCGCTGACTGAGTCCTCTTCCTCAACTTTGCCTAATACAAGCAACGACACCTAGTGCCGTCTGTGTTTTTCTCTCCTCCTTCATATTCTTCTTTTTTTTTCTTTCTCTTCCCACTCTTCTTTCTTTTCTCTTCTTCTCTTATCTTAATCTTCTTATGTTTTTTCTTTATGATGTATGCTATTTGTGTTATTCTTTCATTCGATTAACGAGGGGTTCAGATTAGCCTATCATGGTAGTCCTATCGTCTAGTTGTAATGTTGTTGTGCCAGAATTATTGTGCTCGCTTTATTGCCACGACAGACTAACCATCGCGTCTAGCTAGTCAGTATCGGTATTGACGCCTAGTTGTAATCCTATTGAGCCGGTCTGAGCTATCGAGCCCATTTTACTACCACGTCAGGCCAATTACTCATCAGCTTAGTCACTATGTTGATCTCCCCGCCTAGTCAAATTCTTCTCTCCGCCATCTTTCTTCTCTCATTCTTCTCTTCTTCTTCTGAATGTGCATGCTTGTCTATGTTAACCAAAGAGGCAAGGTGAGGTCAATTGACCCACCTGTCTTATAATATTTTCCATATGTGTGTGATTGTAGAAAACATGAGAATAGAAGCCAAGGGAGGCAATTCCGAATGAGTTCTATTACTGGGGGCCTTCTTTATGATCTAAGAGGGCACCCACGCGAGCCAGCCTGAGTGAGTCTTGAACTGACCTTAAATTCCTTTCTCATCGGTTGATGATACCTGCCCTCATTATCGAACAAGGTTTTTGAGAAAGTGATCTCAAAACGTCGCGGGTCTCCCCGAAACCCGAGATGCGTGCCTCCCGATCATCGAGATTCAATGAGTGAGATCGAGGCACCTGACCAGCTTGGTGACTCCATTGGGGACTTATTACCCCTTAGTCGGATCGTTCTTGTCTGACTAGTTTCTTCTTTTATTATCTGCTTTTATTATCTTTTCACACTTCAATTATGGCTTCCGGGATCTGTAACCCATTTATCCGGATCAGGGATTTCTTATCCCTGCATTCACGAGCATCCTCAGGGAACAAGTTCCTCTAACTTCATTCCCAACCCTTCTTTATAGCAAAGACCCCCCAGGTCTAGCTCTCAGGTCTTAGCCTAGATTAGCGTGAGGAGGGACCTAAAAGTCCCTAACTCCCCATCTCTCGCTCTAGTGGAACCTCCACTAAGGAGCCTTGCTTCAGCAACAAATCTGTTATCACTCACAGCATCCACCCTACCACCGGCATGTCACTTGTCAGTCGTATTGTCGAGGTACGTCGAAAGGCTACCAAGTCCCTCTCTGTAGAAGGCAAGCAATTTGCCATTGCTTCTGTGGGTCGTCACAAGGCTGCCCCACACATTCTTGCACCACCACGATTCCTTATTCCTAGAGGCTCGACACATAGAGGCAGAGGCCTTGTGGCCTCCACCTCTCACCCACACCATAAGGCTCGGGGCTCACCCACTCAAGAAACACCTCTGGGAAACTCTTATGTTATCTCAAGTCAGTGTCCAGAATAAGACCTCCCAAGGCCAGGTCTTGCACGCGCTGCTCATATGCATCCCACCACTCGGGGAAATATCGTCATTGCGCCAACCCGAGTACACAGGAGACGACCTCCTTTTCCTCCTAGTCAGCACACACAAACATACCCTATAAGGAGCAGGTCTCCACCTATTCTCTTACGGACACCTGCTCATAATTCTCAGCCTCTCAAGGCCAGATCACTTGCTCAAGCCCGAGCCGACCCCTAGGCTACCCGTGATCCTTCCTCATGGGGCACACACGCGTCACCGGCAAAGACATCCCCTCGCCCCCGACACACAGGTTCTCATGAGTCAACCCTGCTTTTGCCAACTCCTCCTTCGTTGGGCAAGCACCTTCAGCCATGATACTAGAAGATCTTCCCCAAGAGCACCATACTGGACCAGCCCTGTCACTTCGGTCACGTCTCTGGAGCCCACAAGAGAGCTCGGGGCATAGACCTTATGAAAGATCAAGTCCTTCATCCTCCGCGGCCCAAGATGACTCCAGTCCCTGACCCTCATCCTCTGACACACCTGATGGAGACAACTCTCTCTTGTGCAAGAAGAGTTGACCAACCGCAATGCCGATCACAAATTTGGCACGAGGTGCATCAAAGTCAAAAGCGATTGGGGTCTGCAAATTCTCACCAAGCAAATGACTAAGGTGGTCAAGGCAACCACCTTTAATGACCCGCTTTGCCTGAATCCCTTCTACCCTCTTCAGATGTCGAAGCCTGAAGAAACCTCCATGAGCCCTGCACTGTGGTTAGCATCGTAGAAGACAAGGCCCTCATCAGCCATGGTCTCAAGACCATTGAAAACCGGTCCTCATGCGACCGACGTACAAAAATCGAGTTCAATCACGGCATGCTGGTCCCTCGACTGACCAATCTACCACACACCACCCGTCAAGTTCGTAAGCCCTCAGTTGCAACTAACGCTGACTTCCTTAGAGAAACAGTCAGCGTAACGGTCGTAAGCGAGCCTGGTGACGCACAGGAAGAGCGCATGAACAACTTTGAGGATATGGTGCACGTGATGATGGAAAAGATCAATCGTGTAGATGTCGCACGCTAATCGGCTAACCATCAGGTCAATTCCACCCAGATGGTGCACCTCTAAGGCACCTGCCCTTAGCCTCATAGGACAATTCTGTCCCTCACCCCGTCTCTTAGGCAGACATTGATGCTATGGTGACCCATAGCCTAAAGAACAGATAGATCTCAGGGATACAGGGTGTGACACTTTATCAAAGGTTGTACCCATCATACATTGACTAGGTCCCATTTCCCTCATATTACAAGAAAGGGAAGTATCTTCTTTTTTAATGGAACCACATCCCCGAACCAACATATTGCCCACTTTCAGCCACCATGTCAAGAAACAATGACAGACGGGAGACTTCTTCTTCGTCAATTTGTTGAAACCCTTGATGGCCCAGCTTTTCAGTGATATGCTTGATTCCCTCCAAACTCAGTACATACATGGTAGGAAAAGGAGAAACTGTTCTATCAGCTCTTCTATGAGGTCGAGAGAGAGGTCCAAACTATTGAGCTTCTCACCCTGACTCAAGACCCCGATGAGCCCGTGGACCAATTCATATCGAGATGGAGAAATTTAGCTGCTCGTCATCCTAATCTTAGGCCCAAGAAGGAAGCAGTCCAAACTTGTGTTCGGAATATGCGACTAAAAATTGCTCTACATACCGAGGCTTCTAATCCGACTTTCATGTCAGAGCTGATCTCTAAATCAGTTAGCATAGAAAGTTTGTCGCACCACCACAGTGGGTCACAACAACAACCTACAAGCTCTGGGAACAGTCAGGGCAATGGTAGCTCTCAGAACAACACACGGGGCAGCCAATAAAAAGGAGTAATTAGTGCAGCCGTCACTATTAATGATCCGAAGAAGTATCCCTCCCAGAATTTGGACCTCTCCAAAGGGGTGAGCACAGCAAAAACAGCTCCCTAGGTAAGCAAGCAACAACAATCGTACACCCGAGTACCCACGTCGACTAACCTTGATTGGGTGATTATTTCACCAGCCAGAGGAATAAGGTCTACCCCTTCGAGAATGAATGGGTCCCTGCACTGTTCCGGTTATTATTAGAACAAAATATGATTCAGTTTCAAGAAGCCAAGTTCTCTGAGCAAGCAGGCCTTGACACTCGGGAAAATTATTGCGCTTATCATAGAAGGATCAATCATCCCACAGATGACTGCTACACGATAAAAGATATTATCAAGGCCCTGATCCAAAAGGGTCAAATAAAGATCGAAGACTTAAAGAAGGCCTTTTGGGCAACAGAAGCCTCCCATGCAGTAACCATCCAAGAATAAGACAAAGGCCCTAGTATCCTTCACGCCTTCTTCGTTAAATGCTTCACGAAGGCATAATCACACCAAAGCTCGCAAGGCAACCCCGACACCCTGTACAGGGGACTAAGGATGGTTGGTATATCACTAGATAAGAGGTCACTACCTGTGGGAAAACACTAGTTTCCATGACATATTGGCAAAGAAAATTCGGGAATGTTAGGAGTTTTACGACGTTCCAGTAAGTTATCCCCAAGCCATTGTGCCATCAGTGCAAGAGGAGGACCTCCCAATACAAGGCCTTCCTGACAATGATTCGAACATTGCTAAACCCTTGGCTTCCCATCCATGGATAGTCCACCACGGGCGAAGAAGACTCAAGTCCTTGTGCCAAGAAACAGTTCATCAAGCTAAGGTTGTTCACAAGCCTAGTAAGATGAATCAAACATGTCCTTAGAAAACCGGAAGGAGACGGGCACCAAGGCCTGGTTGCCGAAGAAACAAGATGATTCAACCGCTAGTTGAGCAGGAATTTCTCAAGCCCCTTCCCCCACTGCCAACTTTACTGTTTTTTATCCCTGACACGATCCTCCCTCTTTCTCATCGAGAGGACCTCTCAGAGTCATCTTCAACTCAGAGCACGTCCAATGAGGGTGACGACATTAAACGCACTCCCCAATGGTCTAAGCAAGGGAAAGACCTAGAGATGTCTTGCACCCGTCCAATCCTGGTAATGACGTAAAAAGCTGCCTATATCGGTCCGATGAGGGAATGACCTGAAATATCCCCCACTTTCTGACCGTGCTCCTTCTTCTTCTTTTACTTCTCGTCTTTCTTCTCCCATGTCTCCTACATATACAACCTTGAAATGCATGGACTTCGAGGCTCTTAACAGAGAATTCGAAGGGATCAACATAAGCAGAACGCAACGGAAACGATTGAGAAAGACTCTGGCACAGGTAGCAAGATTCCTAGTAGTTGCTGATGCCCTGGTAGCTAAAGCTAAGGCAGAGCCACCTTCTTCAAAGAAGCACAAAAATTTGAAGCCAAGGCCCCTTGAGCTTAACCTTGAGCAGAGACTGAGAGAGTTTATTCTCAGGAAGCTTGCCACATGGTACAAGTTTATGAAGCATCAGCCAGTGCGGGGCAAACACTGATGCCTGATAGGATTTCTAGTGCAAATACCGTGTGATTCATACGAGGACGCTTTTCGCATCACCATCACTGACCCTCAATTTCCCTATAATTTTTTAGACAAGCTATTACAGCCTGATAGGCTTTCCACGTTTGAAATTGACCTTTCCGTCCCCCAGTTCGAGAAAGGTGCATAAATCATGATCTACTCTAGAGCCCTATTGGAAGCAGAGATGTCAAGATCATGGGTCTCTGCACTTGAAGTTGATGAAAAGTCCTCTGAAGACAATGAGGAAGAGTTGCAAGAATCCCCATTAGAATGGGAAGAAGGCGGTCAAACTACTGCTAACGAGCTTGAAGAAATAAATCTAAGAGATGAGGCCGTCCTTAGGCCTACTTTTATCTCGCCAAATATGTCCCCAAAAGAGAGAAAATTTCACTACTTTCTTACGAGCAAATCGATACGTCTTTGCATGGCATTACCATGAGATGCCTGATTTCGACCCTCAGGTCGCAATTCGCCGTCTTGGCATTGATCCCACTGTCAAGCCCATCAAACATAAATCTCGAAGGTTCAAGCCTGACCTTAAGATGTCGATAGACATCGAGGTGACCAAACTCAGACAAGCAGACTTTTTTCGTGAAGTCAAGTACCCGAAATGGCTTGCAAATGTCATTTCAGTCAAGAAGAAGAACCGTCAAATTAGGGTCTGCATTGACTTCTGCGACCTCAATACCACTTGTGCCAAGGATGACTTCTCGTTGCCATTCACCAAGATGCTCATCGACTCAACGGCTTGCTATCAAATATTTTCCTTCATGGATGGGTACTTTGGGTATAACCAGATACGGATGGCACCGAAAGATGAAGAAGCCACTGTGTTCTTAACTTCAAAAGGGCTCTTTTATTACACGATGATGCCTTTCGGATTAAAGAACACTGGTGCCACATACCAAAGAGCGATGACCACCATCTTGAAAGACATGATGCATAACGAGGTAGAGTGTTATGTAGATGACTTGGTAGTAAAATCTGAGGAGAAGGATTCTCACATGAAAGACCTTGAAAAGGTATTTGAGCGACTATGTCTTCATCAACTTAAAATGAACCTGATGAAATGCACTTTCGGTGTGCATTCAGGAAAGTTCTTGGGATTAATAGTCAGACATCGAGGGCTTGAGATTAAGCTAGTCAAAATCAAGGCAATCCAATAAATGTCGTCACCAACTACACTTCGAGAACTGCGCTCCGTTTTAAGGAAGCTGACGTACATTCACCAGTTCATTTCAAATCTTTAAGGTCACTGTAAACCCTTCACACACCGTTTAAAGAAGGATACCCCATTCATTTTGGATGAAGCATGTCAGGCAGCTCTTGATGGCATCAAACAATATTTACTCAACCCTCCACGACTCTCTACACTTGTGTTGGGAAAACCCCTTATCCTATATGTGACTACTTTGCATGAGTCACTCGAGGCATTGTTAGCACAAAACAATGACAAGGGAAGAGAAACAACATTGTATTATCTCAGTCGTAGGATGCACGGGGCTAAGAAGAATTATCTCCCTATTGATAAGATGTGCTTGGCTCGGAACTTTGCAGTACAAAACTCCGCCATTACTTGCTTGATCATGAAGTGAAACTTATATCAAAAGTAGATCCTGTAAAATTTCTCATGACACGTCCATGCTTGTCGGGACGCCTTGCTAAGTGAGCATTATTGCTGATGGAATTTGACATCACGTATGTCCCACAGAATGCCATCAAGGGCCAGGCCTTGGCTGACTTTCTCGCAGCACACCCCATACCGGCAAAATATCCTCTATCAAGTGACCTCCTTGATGAAGAAGTGCTATGTGCTGACCTTGCTCATGCGTGGGAATTGTACTTCAACGGAGCGTTCCAATCAAATCGAGGAGGCATTGGAGTAGCATTCCTGACTCCGGGAGGGGAGTATTGCCCCTTTCTTTCTCTCTCACTCAGGCTAGTTCTCATAATGAGGCAGAATATCAAGCCCTTATAATCGGGTTGAAGATAGCCTTCGACCACGACTTGAAGCAGCTCAAGATATATGGTGACTTTGAGTTGGTTATCCGAAAACTCAAAAGGATCAATGATGTGAGAAAAGACATTCTCAAACCATATCACCATACTGCAAAATCGTATATGGCCCAGTTTGAGGACGTATCCTTGAGTCACGTCCTCAGGAGGCTAAACTCGCACGCTGATGCACTTGCGAAACTCGGCACTACAATTCAGTTGTCCTCATCAGGACCCATGCTTGTTTGAGTGGCAGAATGGAGACACATTGAACTAAGAACCAAGCTCGACGCGGATGACGAGAAAAATCTTTTCTTGAAGTGTCCTCCTTATCATTTGAAATGCTTCTATCTGCTAAGGAAGTAATTATGGCTAAACAAGAAATGGCACGGAGTCACGGAGCTAAGGGTCGAAACCAAGAACCAGAATTCTTTGACCCAATATGAGCAAAAATTGAACAGGTAGAATATTGGAGAGAGCCCATCACTAGTTTCCTAAACCATGGCAGGCTCCCGGAAGATCGTATCGAACCCAACAGCGTACATCGAATATCTACCAAGTGTACCCTCCTTAAAGGAGATGCTCTCTTCAGACAGTTGTTTGACATTATTTTTCTTAGATGTGTGAACATCCAAGAAGCAAATAAGGTGTTAGAAGAAGTACACTCAAGCATTTGTGGACTACATGAGTTTGGTCCCAAGCTCTATGAACGAATACACTGGTTGGGATACTATTGGCCTTCCATGATCGTCGATTCCTTAAACTATGTTAAAAAGTGCCAAGTGTGCCAAATACACTCAAGCTTGTTCACCAACCTCCACAGCCCTTACACCTTATAGTGGCATCCTGGCCCATCTCACAATGGGGTATGGAAATTGTAAGGCCCATTGACCCTCCTTCGACAATGGTTCATGTTTTCATTCTAGCTGCAACAAACTATTTCTCCAAGTGGGCTGAAGTGGTCCCCCATAAGCAAGTTCTTGGGAACACAATGACTAACTTCGTTCGACATCACATTATATACCGGTTTAGGGTCCCTGTCTGGATTATATCTGACAATGGTCCCCAGTTTTGGAGCCACCATATTGATCGCTTGGTCAATCAGATTGGTTTTGAGTAGAAGTACTCGACTATGTACCACCCTAGGGTGAATGGCTTAGCTGAGGCCTTCATAAGACTCTGTGCACTGTTTGACAAAAATCAGTGTCAAAGGCAAAAAAGAACTGGCATGAGAAGCTTCTTGAAGCACAATGGGCTTATCGTACTACTACGCGAAATGCTACTGATTCCACTCCTTGTTCTCTAGTCTAGGGGGGTGAAGCAGTTTTACCTCTCGAAATTCAAATCCATTCACTGCGAGTTGCTATTCACCAAGGAATAACCGAAGATAAGAGAGACAAGCTTTGGTATTAAGAATTGAATGCACTCGATGAAAGAGGCTATAGGCTCAGCAAAACGTTGAACTCATCCAAGAGAGAATGAAGAGGTATTTTGACAAGTCCGTCAACGTCCGCTCATTCACCTGTGGCGATCTAGTTCTAGCTGTCAAGAGGCCTATTGTTATGCATGGTTGGCGTAAAGGGAAGTTTGAACCCAAGTGGGAAGGTACCTTTATAGTTAAAAAAGTCTTGCATACTGGCACATCCTTAAAGAGTGGAGGCAATGCCCCCTATCAATGGGCGATACCTAAAGAAGTACTACCCATGATGCATATTCAAAGAAAAGATACTAAACACAAAAGTATGCAAGATAGTTCAAACAAATTCTAAGTCTTTTTATTGCAGTAAATACTAATTAGAAGTTACAAGCTAAAAAGCCAATTATTAGGGAGATTACAAGTCTCTTGCATTTGAGGAAAATAAAACATTTGACACCAAAAGTGTTGCGATCTGAGGATAAGAGGACGATTACAAACCAAAACCTGCAATGTTGCTCTGACATTTGAGGATAAGAGGATGGTTAAAAATAAAAAATAACTTGTGATGTTGCTCTAGCATCTGATGATAAGAGGACTGTCACAGGCCAAAAGAAAATACTCTCCTCATGAAGAAGAAGAAAAACCACTTAGAGAATTTAGCTTTAACTCATCGGATGAGTAAGAGGATGGTTACAGGCCAAAAGATGAAGCAAAACCACTTGTAGAGGTTATCTTCAGTTCATCTGACATGTATATCAAAATACAAGCCAGAGATCTCATCTGACGTGTATATCAAACATATAAGGTAGAATTCATTTGACGTGTGTATCCCAAATATAAAAAGTAGGTTCTCTGGCAAGGAATTGGCCTATCGTGGTTGGCATACCCTGTTCACAGTGGATGCCCTTCCACAGAACAACATGGACTTCATTGTTGTGCTGGAGGACTTGGCTTCCAACAGGTATTACAAGCCATGCCTTACCATCATTCACCACCCTTTGTTGAACCCATGATCATCATCGTACATAGCTCATCATGGAGTGCCGCAATTCCCGCATGTAACTTACTGCCACATGCGAGCAGCATTGTGCACGTCACGACGTGCCACCTGTGTTGATGAGTGACGTCCGAAGCTAATGCCGACTAGGATCCCAACTCTTAGCGTCGACTGCCTTCTTGAGGATCAGCGTTGACAGTGTGAGCTCTGATTATACCTCTAACTATCAGCACCGGTTGTGTCAGCGCCGGCTGTGCCTCTGTCGTGACTATTTGCCTCCCAAGACTCCTCATTTTCAGGGCTTAAGTACCTTCACCTTTCCAATGATTGCACGATTTCCAAGCACAACCGTTCACCTCCTGCGACGGTTCACCTGTTGTGACCGTTTGTCTTTCCCTGACCTTTCGGTTTCCCATTGGAACTCCTTTTTTGTTGATGGAAAACCAACAAAGGTCCACCTCCTATGACTGTTCAATCCCTGACCCTTCGGTTTCTTGCCAGAACTTCTCCTACACGGCCGGAAACCCACTGTGAAACTTTCCCTGCCTACGCCTTGGCAAAAAAGTCACCAAAAACAATGCTAAGAAGCCTCTCCAATGCTACAAATTGTCGGTAATACTTACTTAAACCACTGAAAAACTTCCCAAAACTTGTGAAAATGCCCACTGCACTTCCCACCTCTTCTACCCTCGAAGACCACGGTCAGCGTTCTTCTGCTTCTCGAAAAAACCCCTATGCTAAACAAGAAAACTCTTGCAACTCCACCAATCCCCGACAAAAACTTGTACTTAGCTTGTCGGAACACTTGATCTCTTGTCAAAAACTTGCCGGAATCCCACTTCTTGCCGGACCTTCTACTGGGCACCCTCTACTGTTAAAATTTTTAACTTTTTTTTACCTTCGGTGAAAAAGTGAAGGAAAATGAGGTTTCGCCCCCTTATATAGCCAACACTAGCCCCCCCACAAACTAGGAATCCTAGTCACGTCCAAGGAAAGCCAAACGATGATGAGTGGGGTCGAGCTTTGACCTGAGGCCCGAGGTAACTCTCACTACTTCCTCAATATTCCAACGAACAGGCTGGACCAGGTCGGGCTTTGACCCGAGGCTTGAGGCAACTCTCATTGCCACCTGTAAAATTCCAAAAAAAGTGGACCGGGTCGGGCTCGAGTAATGGCTCAAATATTAGTCCATACCCAGCGCCGGCTACATGGTCAAAGGTACCTAGCGTCGGCTGTGTTTCAACAACCACAGCGGCAGCTTGTATGCTCGACAACTCAGCGTCAGCTGTTTTGAAGCACGTGCTGCCCTCAGCCCCGGCTGTATTTTTAATAATCTAGCGCTGGCTGTGTTTTTAACCTTTCAGTGCCGACTGACTGGTTAAGAAGCACTATTAGGCGTCTTCAACACCAGTTGCGTTTTCAAAGACTTAGTGCCGGCTATGTGTTTAAGAGATAATGGTAGCTGCATCTGGCGTAGGCCATACTTTAAACACCCTATTGTTGCCTACTCCAAGCCAAAGCCGTGTGGGTCATATTATTATTATCCCTAGTGAAGTTGCACCTTGACTCTGACTTATTATCCCTTGCAAACTGGAACCCAGATCGACCAAACTCAGGTCATGACTTCTTATTCCCAGTAAGAGTGCCATATGCATACTATTATCCCTAGTGGAGTTTGGGTCATTTTTACTCCTACAATCCCTAGTGGTCTGCCTCATGCTTATAAAAGACCCACATTTGTCCCCTCTTCCCTAATAAGGTCAGCTTTCTTATCTGAATACCTCATCGGTCCTACCTAATTTATCCCCAGGGAGTCAGATTGCTGCCCATAGACCTAGTCCTTGTGGAGATTCACCTACTTGGTGACCCACACAATGGTCTAAATGCAGGACCCTAAATTACATGGTCCAAACTATATGACCTTAAACTATGGCGATCGTCTAGATGCACAACCCAAAACTGTATGATCCAAATTATATGATTTTAAACTGTAGCAGAGGTCTAGTTTCATGACCTTATATTACATGGTCCTAGTTGTATGGCTCTAAACTCTATAACCACGGTCCAAACTATATGACCTTAAACTGTAGCAGAGGTCTAGTTGCACGACCTTAAATTGCACGGTCCTAGTTATATGAATCTAAACTACATAACCATGGTGCAAACTATAGAACCTTAAATTGTAGCGAAGGTCTAGTTGCACAACCTTAAACTCCCCGGTCTTAATTGTCTCATGATAAAGAAGGAAGCAGGTCAATAAAGCCTATAAAATAAGTGGAAATATTGATAGTGTCAAAATTGCCCCAGAATTAGTCAAGATCTTCATCATCACTCCAGAAGACCGCTTGCCAAATTTTATTGCGATCAGACATGTCTAAGGCATTGAACACAAAGTAATAATTTCAGAAAAAATGGCCTCAACACCTTGAAATGACTCTGTAACTATAACTATACTTTGATGAGTCAAACAGTTGTGGGACCACCACCATTATATCCGGCAAGGTCAAAAACCCCAATGGATCAAGTTTCGGCTTTTTCAGTGTCACAGGCAGTGAATTTTTTTCACAGTAATAAGCAGTGAATTTCGGGGCCTATAACTCACTCAAACCGAGTCGAATCGCGCTGAAATTTGGTGAGCGTGTTCGTCTCATCGACACAAGAGTTTTGATATGTGGTACGCCCCGTGATGATTCTCGGGCAGAGAGAAGTTGTTGATCCAAGAAGTAAGTTGCAGAAAATTCAGCAGCAGCAAGCCCCACTCCGGCTGCCAAATCACAACGCTCGCATACCCTATCGACACGAAGCTCATTGCATTATGTGCATAAGGTCCGAAGCTATCTCTGGTCCGATCCCCGTATATGTGAACAATTGGATTTCACACACGCAGGCGTTAAATGTGCTATAAATTATGACCACCGGATCTCAAGATTCCAGCCAAAAATTCAAGACGACGAAATCTTCATACGGACATGAAATCGAGCCGCGCTTGTTGAAACGTGATCATGACGGCATGCTCAGTGTGATTCAATGAATAAACTGAAGAAAAATATTAAGAAACGAGCACACAATCGATTCAAAGTTTTCAAGATTCAAGCAAATTTCAAGTTTCCTGATCATGGCTTAAAAACATGATTCATGGCTCGGAGTTGGCATCAAATCGATCTCCATGTCGAGCCCCACAAGAAAATAATAATCTTTCGATCAAACAGGGATCAGAACAACCCCGGATCAGTCATGGAAGATCACGTAAGCTCTCGAACAGCAGCAGGGACTGTTCTGAAATTCCAAACATTATTAAGTAGGGGCAAAACAATCAATTCGCACCAATTTTTATAATTCTTTTAGTTTAATTAAATTCTAATTATCTTCAATTGTAGGTAGTTTTTCGACGTACACCCATGTTTTAGCCCAATTCTATATAAGCAAGCAAAGTCAAATTGTAAAGGACCTTCGGTTCATTTCACACAACGATCAATAAAATTTCAATTTCCTCTTGAACTCATGGGTGTGTCTTGGAGAGAGAGAGGAGAGAGAAGAAAAGGGTTGGTGTCCTTTTGTAAGGTAACTTTCTCTCTCCTCTCCTTTAACTCTCCTATCTTTTCTCTCTCTTCCCCTCTTTCTCTCTCCTCTCTCTATCTTCCTCTCTTTCTCTCTTCTCCTCTCTCTCTCCTTATCTCTACTCTCCTCCTCTCTATCTCTCTCCTTGCCTCTATCGCTCCTTCTCTCTCTTCTTCGCATCCTTATCCCTCTCTCTTCTTCTCAACTCTATCTCTCTTTCTCTCTCGTCTTCTCATCCCTATCTCTCTCTCTCTTCTTCTCATCTCTCTCTTTCTCTCTTTTTTTCTCATCCCTATCTCTTTTTCTCTCTCTTATTCACATCCTTATCTCTCTTTCTCTCTCTTCTTTCTATCTCTATCTCTCTTTCTCTCCCTTCTTCTCACTTTCTCGTCTCTATCTCTCTTTCTGCTCTTTCTCTAATACAGTTGGTGAAGTCTAGTGCCTACTACATCTTCTCTCTCTTCTCTGTCTAACATAATCGATAAAACTCAACACCGACTACCTCTTCTCTCTTCTTGTCTAACACAATCAGTGACGCCTAGCCCCGACTGTATCCTCTCTCTCTTCTCATCTAACATAGTCGGTGAAGCCTAGCGCCAACTGCATCCTCTCTCTCTTCTCTGTCAAACACAGTCGACAAAGCTCAACACCGACTGCATCTTCTCTCTCTTCTCTGTCTAACACAATAGATGAAACTCAATGCCAACTACATTTTCTCTCTCCTCTGTGTAACACAGTCGGTGAAACTCAGTGCTGACTGCATCTTCTATCTTCTCGTCAAACACTATCGGTGAAATCTAACACTGACTGTATCCTCTCTCTCTTCTTGTCTAACATAGTTGGTGAAGCCTAACGCCGACTGCATCTTCTCTCTCTTCTCTGTCTAGCATAGTTGGTGACACTTTGCACCGATTGTGTACCTCTCTCTTCTTTGCCTATTCCAATCGACGACGCTCCGTGCCGATTGAACCTCTTCCTCATCTTTTCCTAATACAGGCAGTGACTCTGACACCATCTGTGTTTTTCTCTCTTCCCTCATATTCTTCTTTTTCTCTCTTTCTCTTCCCACTCCTTCTTTCTTTTCTCTTCTTATCTTGTCATAATCTTCTTATGTTTTTTCTTTAGGATATCTGTTATTTATGTTATTCTTTTGTTTGATTAAAGAGGGGTTGAGATTAGCTTCTCATGGTAGTCCTGTCGTCTAGCCGTAATGTTGTTGTGCTAGAATGATTGTGCCCGCTTTATTGCCACGACAGACTAACCATCGTGTCTAGCTAGTCTGTATCGATATTGACGTCTAGTAGTAATCCTGTTGAGCCGGTCTGAGTTACTGAGCTCGTTTTACCATCACGCCAAGCCAATTACTCATCATCTTAGTCACTGTGTTGATCTCCCCGCCTCGTCAAATTCTTGTCTCCCCCATCTTTCTTCTCTCATTCTTCTCTTCTCCTTTTGAATGTGCGTGTTCGTGTATGTTAACCAAAAGGGCAAGGTGAGGTCTGTTGACCCATTTGTCTTATAATACTTGCCATATGTGTGTGATTGCAGAAAACAGGAGGATACAAGCGAAGGGAAGGGATTCTGAACCACTTTTATTACTGGAGGGCTTTCTTCGTGATCTAAGAGGGCGCCCACGTGAGACATCCCGAGTAAGTCCCGAACCCACCTTAAATTCATCTCTCATCGGTTGGTAATACCTACCCTCGTTCTCAAAAGAAGTTCTTAAGAGAGCGATCTCATAACATCTCGAGTCTCCACGAAACCCGTGAAGCGTGCTGCTTGATCCAGAGGGCGAGATCGAGGCACATGACCACTGATCCCTAAATCGGTCTACATAGAAAGCGTATCACGTCACCATGGCAGGTCATGACAAGTGTCAACAATCTCAGGGAACAACCAAAGCATTGGTAACACTCGGACTAACACCTGGAGCAGCAAACAAAAAGGAATGATCAGTGCACCCGTCATGGTTAGTGATCAAAGCAAAGCTCCTTCCCAAACTTTGAACCTCTCTAAGGGGGTAAACACAGCAAAAACACCTCAGGCAGGCAAGCAACAACAGTCATACAATCGAGTAGCCCCACCTGCGAACCTTAGTCGAGATGATTATTGGACCAGGCATAGGAATAAAGTCTACCCCTTTAAGAAGGAATGGATCCTTGCGTTATTCTGATTATTGCTTGAACAAAACATGATCGAGCTCCCAGAAATTAAGTTCCTTGATCAAGCTGGACTCGATACTCATGCGAATTAATGTGCTTACCATCGACGGATCAATCACCCCACAGATGACTGCTTCACTCTAAAAGACTTTATCAGAAGGGTCAGATAAAACTTGAAGAGTTAAAGAAGGCATTGATGGCAGTGGAAGCCTCCCACGCAGTAACAGTCCAAGAGGAAGACGAAGCGTCTGGTCTCCTTCACACCTTTTTCGCTATAATGTTTCAAGAAGGCCTCATCACACCCAAATAGCTAAGGCAGCCTCGACGCCTTACTCAGGGGACTGAGGACGATTGGTGCCCGTACCATCATATATGGGGCCATGACCTGCGTGAATGCTCCAGTTTCCATGGTATAATCACAAAGAAAATACAGGAAGGCCAAGAGTGTTGTAGCATTCCAGAAAGTCATCCTCAAACAACTCCACCGGTACAAGTGGGCCTCTCAACTCTAGACCTGGTTAATAATGGCTCAGATCCTACTGAACACTCCACTTCTCACCACCATCGGGAGAACACTCAAGTCATTAAGGCGAGAAGTTCTTAGTAGAGCTAGGGTTCTCTATAAACCCAGTGAGACAGATCAACCGCTGCCAATGAAACACAGAAAAAGACGGGCACCAAGGGCTGCTCGTCGGAGGAACAAGATTGCTCAACTGCCTATTGAGCAAGAATTTCTCAAGCCTCTTCCCCCACCGCCAATTTTACTGGACTTCATCCCTAACACGATCGTCCTTCCTTCCTTCCTCCTCCCATCAAGAGGATGTCCACGAGCCATCTCCTCCTCAAAATACGTCCAATGATGGTGATGTCGTTAAAAGCACTCTTAAAAGGTCTAAGCAAGGAAAAGACCTAGTTCCTCTACACAAGTCCAACTCTGATGATATGGCAAAAGTTGCCCGGATTGGTCCGATGAGGGGAATGACCTTAAGAGCCCCTCATTGTATGACCCTCCTCCTTCTTCTTCTTCTGCTTCTCATCCTTATTCTTCTATGTCACCTGTAGGTACCACCTTAAAATGTCCATACTTTGAGGCTCGCGACAGAGAACTTGAAGGAATCAACATAAGCAGGACACACAGGAAGAGATTAAAAAAGACACTGGTCTAGACAACATGATTCTTAATAGTTGTTTACGCCCTAGCAGCTCGAGCTAAGTCACAACCAATCTTCCTCTACTAAGAAGCATAAGAAGTAAAAGCCGAAGAAACCGCAGTGGCCTCCTGAGCCCAACTTTGAGCAGAGACTGAGAGAATCAAGAGGACAAAGCTTCTTTTCTCACGAAGCTTGCCACATGGTACAAGTCTATGAGGTATCAGCCAGCGCAGGACAAACATTGTAGATACCTATGTAAAAATTGAATGATTCTTATGAAGGTGCTTTTGGCCCCACAACCACTGAATCTCATCCTCCCAATGACCTCCAAATCGAAATCTTACAGCTTGATATGTTGTCCATGTTTGAGGTTGACCCTTATGTCCCTCGGTTCGACAAAGGAGCAGAAATCATGATCTACCCTAGAGCCCTCTTAGAAGCAGAGATGTCAAGATCGTCGGTCTTTGCACTTGAGGTTAGCAAGAAGACCTGTAAGGCCAATGATGAAGAGTTGCTAGAAGCCCCAGAAGAATGGGAAGAGGGCGATCAAGCCACAATAGATGAACTTGAGGAGATAAATCTAGGGGATGAGGCTTATCCCAGACCCACTTTCATCTCCTCGAATATGTCTCCAGAAGAGAAAGAAAATTTCACTACTTTCTTGAGAGCAAACCGAGACGTCTTTGCTTGGCATTACCATGAGAGGCCTGAATTAGACCCTCAGATCGCTGTTCACTGCCTTGGCATCGATCCGACTGTCAAACCTGTTAAACAGAAATCAAGGAGGTTTAGGCTTAACTTTGAAATGCAAATAGTTGCTGAGGTGACCAAATTCAGATAGGCAGGCTTCATTCGCGAAATCAAATACCCTAAATGGCTAGCAAATGTTGCTCCATTTAAGAAGAAGAATGACCAAATCAGGGATTGCATTGACTTCCTCGACCTGAACACTGCCTGTCCCAAGGATGATTTCCCATTGACATTCATCGAGATGTTCATCGATTCTATGGCTCACTGCCAAATCGTTTCCTTTATGGATGGATACTCCCGGTATAAACAGATACGTATGGTGCTTGAAGATGAGGAAGCCACCATGTTCTTAACCCCAAAAGGAGTCTTTTGTTACACAATGATGCCTTTTTAGATTGAAGAATGCTGGCGCCACATATCAGAGAGCAATGACGACCATCTTCAAATACATGATGCACAAAGAGGTCGAATGCTATGTAGATGACTTGGTGGTGAAATCCGAACAGAAAGACTCTCATATGAGAGACCTTGAAAAGGTGTTCAAGAGATTATCCTGCATCAGCTCAAAATGAGCTCGCTAAAGTGTGCTTTTGACATGCGTTCAGGAAAATTTTTAGGGTTCATTGTTAAACACCAAGGGCTTGAGCTTGAGCCAGTCAAGATCAAGGCAATCCAAGAAATGCAATCACCAACTACACTGCGAGAACTGCTCTCTCTTCAAGGGCAACTGGTGTACATCCGCAGGTTCATCTCAAACCTTTCAAGTCACTGTAAACCCTTTACGCACCGATTAAAGAAAGATACCCCATTTATCTGGGATGAAGCATGTCAGGTAGCCCTTGATGACATCAAGAATTATTTACACAATCCCCCAGTACTCTCCACACATATTGGGAAGACCTCTCATCCTATACAAGACCGCTCTAAACGAGTACATGGGGCATTGTTGACGTAAAAGAATGACCATGGAAAAGAGATCGCATTGTACTATCTCAGTCGTAGGATGCAAGGGGCTGAGAAGAACTATCCCCTTCTAGAAAAGTTGTGCTTGGCCCTAATCTTCGTAGTACAAAAGCTCCACCACTACTTGCTCTGTCATGAAGTGAAACTTATATCAAAAGCAGATCCTGTAAAGTTTCTCATGACACGCCCTTGCTTGTCAGGAATTCTTGCTAAGTGGGCATTATTGCGGATGGAATTTGACATCACATATGTCCCCAAAAAGGCCATCAAGGGCCAAGCCTTGGCCCATTTTCTTATAGCACACCCCATACCAGCGGAATCTCCTTTATGAAGTGACGTCCTTGACGAAGAAGTATCATGTGCAGTGTTTGCTCACGCGTGGGAAATGTACTTCAACGGAGCCTTCGAATCTGATCGAGGAGGCACCGAGGTGGTATTCCTGACGCTAAAAGGGGGAGTGCTGCCACTTTCTTTCTCTCTAGCCTAGGCGGGTTCCTATGATGAAGCAGAATATTAACCCATTATAATTGGATTGGAGATAGCCTTTGATCTAGACTTGGAGTAGCTCAAGATCTATGACAACACTGAGTTGGTTATCCTGCAGCTTAAAGGGATTTATGATGTGAGAAAAGATACTCTCAAGACTTCTCATGATATGACAAAATCATATATGGCCCAGTTTGAGGATGTATCCTTGAGTCACATCCCCAGGAGGCTAAATTCGCAAGCTGATGCACTTGCAAAACTCAAGGCTACAATTCAATTATCCTCATCAGGACCGAGGCATCCACCTATGTTTGGGCCCAATTCTATATAAACATGCAAAGCCTAATTGTCAAAGGACCTTTGGTTCATTCTTCAATCATTCAATAAACACTTCAATTCTTGCTTAAGTTTGTGGTTGCATCTTGGAGACAGAGAGAGAAGAGAGAGAAGCAAAGGGTCGATACCCTCGATAAGGTAACTTTCTCTCTCCTCTTTTCTCTCTCATCTCGCTCTTTCTTCTTCTTTTCTGTGTCATCTCTCTTTCTCTCTCTTATTTTCTCATCTTTATCTCTTCCTTATTTCTCCTCTCTCTTCTCTCTTGCCTTCTCTATCTCTCTCTCTTATTTCTTTATCTCACTCTTTCCCTCTCCTTCCCTCACATCTATCACTCTCTCTCTTCAACCTCTGATTTATTACTTTTCTCTTTGCATGCACTTATCTCCTTTATTCATTCATGCATGGCAGGCCTATCGTCAGGTGCGGTGTCTTCCTGCTTTTGAGACATGAACAGTGAGCCTCTATTGAAATTCCCTTTTCTCTACTATCACAACCAGGAGAAGTATATCGCCGCCTGTGTCTTCTTTCTCACTCCTCTCTTCTATCACAGCAGGTAGAAGCACTTCGTCATCTATATCTTCGCTCTCCTAGCCCTCTTCTGTCACAACCAGCGGAAGCACATCGCCACCTGTGTCTACTCTTTCTTCTCTCTTCGATCACAGTCGGTAAAAGCACATCGTCGCCTGCATTCTCTCTCTTCTCTCTTCAGTCACAACTGGTGGAAGCACATTGTTGCCTCTATCTTCTCTCTCTTCTCTCTTCAGTCACAGTCGGTAGAAGCCCATTGCTTCCTATGTCCTCTCTCTCTTCTCCTTTCTGCCACAGCTGAGGAATGCCTATCACCGACTATGTTCTTTCTATCTCGTCTTTCTTCTATCACAACCGTCGAAAACACATCGCCGCTTGCGTTTTCTCTCTATTTTTCTCTCATCTCAGATGGCAAGAGACTATCGCCCTTTGAGTTTCTCTCTTCTCATCTCATTGTCATATGTGCCTTCCCTCCTCTTCCTTCTCTCTTACTTCTTCTCCATGTTTTTCCTTCTCTTCTTCCTCTCCCTCTTTCTTTCCTTCCTATCCTTTCTCATGCTCTTCTTCTTATTTCTCTCTCTCCCTTTTCTTTTATTTTTCTCTTCTTCCTCTCTCACTATTTCTCTTCTCTATCTTCTCTTCTCTCTCACTTGTTGTTCTCTTTTCTTTGTGTTACTCTTTCATTTGAACAAGAGGGGTTGAGACTTGCGTTCCATGGTAGTTCTATCATTTAGCAATAACGTCGTTGAGCTGGTCAAAGTCACTGTGCCCACTTTACTGTCACGACAAACTAGCCATTGTGTCAAGCTAGTCGGTACTGGTACTGTCGTCTAGTAGTAATTCTGTTGAGCCGGTCTGAGTTACCGAGCCTATTTTACTGCCACGTCGGGTAAATTACCTACTAGTCTAGTCAGAGTTTCGATCTCACCGCCTGGTCAAGTTCTTCTCATCCCAATCTTAACTCTCGAATTATTCTCTTCTTTTATTTGAATGTGCACGTTTGTGTACATTCACCCAAAGGCAAGGTGAGGTTCCTTGACCCACTTATCTTGTAACATTTGCCATGTGTGTATGCTTCAGAAACCGGAAAATACAGGTTAAGGGAGGAGATTTTGAACCAGTTATACAACTAGGGGGGTTTCTTCATGATATAAGAGGGCGTCCACACGAGCCAGCCTGAGTGAGTCTTAAACGCACCTTAAAACCTACTCTCATCGGTTGGTTCACCTGCCTATGTTTTTTAGCAAGGTTCTCGAGAGAGCGATCTCAACTCTCAAGTTCCCTTAAAACTCGAGATACGTGTTGCCAGATCATCCAGATCCGGAGGGCAAGATCTAAGCACTTAACCAGTGGACCCATCAATTTTGAGCGGATGTATGGTGATCACCTTCTCAGAGGATGATCTGTAATTAGGAGAAAAATTTCGCAATCACCCTCTCTTTGTGACTAGTGAATTACATGCATGCCCCATCAACCGATTTATGTTGGATGGAGGGTGAATGGTCAACCTCATTCGAAGGAGAATCCTCACTCGATTGGGATTAGGTTCTGAAGATTTCACTCTGACACATATCACAGATCATGGATTCAACCACTCAGAAGAAAGGCTGGTTGGCACCGTCAGCCTTCGTCTCAAGATTGGCGAATTAAACGACTATGCTCAGTTTCATGTAAACGACACTGACACCACCTACAACATCCTTCTCGACTACCCATGTCTCCATGACGAAGGGGTGGTTCCATCCACATTGCATCAGTGCTTCAAGTATAGTCGAGATGAGTGACAGCATACGGTCTATGCTGATAAAAGACCATTTCCTGTAGTCGAAGCTCACTATGCTGATGCCAAGTATTACGTCACAGATTTGGTGTCATCCCAAAAGCCAACTGATGGTGATTACAAGTCTGTGAGGAAGATAGAACTTTCGTCTCATGAAGGACATCGGGCGAACACTGGTGGACATGTTCAAAGAAGAGGAAAGATGAGGCAAAATTCTTCCTCTGACTCCCCTTCATTCTAACATGCCATTCATTACCCCTAAGGAAGCTCCATCTTCGCCTGAAGATGAAGCTTCTCCCTCTACTTCCAGTCCAGAGCCACTTTTACAAGAAGATGAGTTAGATTCTCCCTCTACTTCCAGTCCAGAGCCACTTTTACAAGAAGATGAGTTAGAGGTCACTCTTGCGATCGAGGAGGTCACTCTTGCGATCGAGGAAGTCATGGGGGTAGAATTCCTGCTCCAAAGGTCACCTACACGCCGGACCATCAAAAAGTCATGCATGTCCCTATTGCAGTCTTGAAAGAAGAAAAGGCGCACCAGCCACCACGAAAAATTTCGAAACCCCGGCTTCTTTAAGCATGGAGGATGCTCCTCGTCCCACCGCAGGGTCAATTCAGACTAAGTAGTCAGCCACAAGTTCTGTGCTTCCGTGATTCTATGGGAGGAGAGTAGTTTGAGAAAGGACAGCCTTCTAACCGTCAGGAACAGGACCCCTTAACAGAGTTAAGACGCAAAGTTCGTAGCCTCTAGATCCAATTGGAGGTTATGCGTATCGCTTCAAAACATCTAAAATAGTTGGTGACTGAGACCAAGAGCTATAACAAGCTTGAAGTAAATGCACCTCGAATGGAAGATAAAGCCCCTCCTGATTGGACTATCTATAGTGAGTAGGCTCATCGAATAATGAGAAAATTTGATTATGAGCTCTTGTTCAATCAAACATTAATGGGAGAAGAAGCAATTGCTCCCCCATTCGAGGTCATTGAAGCCACAACGGCTTGTCACAAGACGAAGCAAGGCACAGGGTATTATGTCTTGTCCCCTTGAGACAATGAACATTTTGAGAGGTGGTCAAGCCCTAAAAAGAAGAAAAAGAGGTGCAGCGAAATAAAAGAAAAATGAAATCATGCAGCGAAACGAGCTAGAAGAGATAAAGAGGCATTTCATTCAAAAAATTAAAAAATTTTATAGGTAATTGTAAAGAAAGGACACTCTTAAAAAAGATCAATGATCTTATTGATCTCTGCTCTGGATGCTGCATAGGAAGCCTCGACGTGTTGGATACGCCCGTTCAGCTCGGCCACCATTTGAGCCTCCTACTCCATGGAGGCGGTTTCTAAGTGAGTTCTGATAGATCCTCAGCCAAAGAAGCATTCAAGGCCCTTCTCTAAATCATTTCCCTCTCAAGACCGATAAATTCATCCTTCAGCTTCCGTATCTCTACCCTTATGCCTACCATCCTATTAAAGCAAGTTCTCACTCCATTTTGAGGTTGAGCTAATGGGTAACCATAGTGGCTGTATTTTGAGCCCAGAACTCTATTCCCTCACGACGTTGTAAGATTGACCCCTCCAAGGAAGCCAGCCTTTTGGTGTCTGCCTCATGATGCAACCTCTAGCTCTCCAACTCTTCAAAGTAGCGTTAAAATGAGAGGGGACTTCTGGCGTGTTCCCTAAAATGCTGGTGGTAGTAGCAAATTCCCTGAGTTTGACTAGTGCCTCACCCAGCTCAGTGAGAGGCAACTCCCTTAAATCTTAAAGACCTCCACGGAGCATGACCGTAATTATGATGGAAACCCTGCTGAAAATAAGTCTAGATGGTACTGTCGAGTTCACCACCATGGAAGGAACTTAGATTTCAAGGGTTGAGCTCGAAGGGACAACAACCATGTGAGTCATTGGCTCTTACGGAGAAATTGTGAAGTCCAAAGCCTCCGGTACTTCAGATTTAAAGCAGCCCCAACCTCAACCTGTCTGGTCTCTTCAAAACTAACATCATCAGCTTGACCCTCACCTGTTGGGGCTACCACTTGTACACCAGCATGCTCCAAAGGAGCCTCTTCCTCATGTCTCTCATTCTCTACCACGGCCTCAATAAGATCATGGCCAACATCTCTTCCTTGTTCCTTACTCTCTTGAACTATCACTTCAGCTTCGACAAGTTCAGGGGCCACCTTTTCCCCTTGGCCTTCATCTTCTAAGGTCACCACTTCAGGCTCAGCCATCACCTCTTCCACCTGTTCTGCATCCTTTAGAGTCAAAACTCCTACCACAAAAAGCTCAACCCCTTCATCTTTCTGAACTGTGCACTCTGGGGTAGCAACCTCTTGATGCTCAAGATTCTCGTTAACTGTAAGCGGAACAATTTTCTCCCAAGCCAATATCACCGTGTGAGAAGAGAGTAGCGCCGATTGGATAAGAAGAGAGTAGCGTTAGTTGAAGCAGTGCTGGATGGATAAGAAGAGTGTAGCACACAGGTTGGAGTAGTACTGATTGGAGGAGCACCGGGTGGAACAACGGCGATTGGAGAACCTTCAGGTGGATTAGCGCCGATTGGAGCAGCACCAAGTGGAGCATCGTCGGGTGGAACAACACTGGTTGGAGCAGTGCTGGTTGGAGCAGCGCCGGGTGGAACAGCGTCGGTTGGAGAAGCGCCGATTGGAGCAGTACTAGGTGGAACAACACCGATTCGAGTAGCGCACTAGTTGGAGTAGCGCTGGTTGGAGCAGCACCAGTTGGATGTTTGATAGTGCAGCATCGGGAGTGTCTTAGTCAAACGTATAGTCTCTGTACATATCAGAGCCACCCCGTACATGTCAGAGCAATGAGTGCTTGTGTCAGCCACATTGTTTTCCAACCCTCTCTTTTTAAGCCTTGGGCAACACGGGTCTCTCTCATTTTTTCTCAACTCTTCCCTCTCTCTTAAAGTTCCCTGCTGCCCCTTTCAGAACTGCTCACTGGTGAAGCCAAGGAAAGCTTGTGAAGGCCATGAGTGAAGATTTGTGATACCGTGAGAAGTCAAGGTAAGTGGGTATAACTTTATGCATTCATGAGTGTTGTAAAAAAGTGGAAATGGATTAGATGACATAAAGGAAAATGTGAAGAATGAAGGGGTTAACATGAGATTGAAGTTTCAGTTTGTGCTTCTCAATGTCATGACTGTGTCTACCACATGTTTAATCTTTTTATTTATGGAAACTCATGAAATCGCTCATTGTGAGACTCATTATCACGAATAAGGTTCCAAGCCCAAAGTGTAGCTTGGCTAGGACGTATTAATTGCTCTTTAAAAGTATATTAACTTGAGAATGTGAATTTCGAGAACTGTGAATGCTTTTGCATCTATATGTTCGATGAACAAATGGCATCCAAATATGATCAAATTGGTCCCAAATGAAAGAGATGTGTGTATACTCCAAGTTTACTTTTTTTCATGATCATATTTTGTATGGATAAAAAGATATGGCCCTAAATGTAGAGGCATGACACTGTTCACAGTCACTACTGTTTCCGACGACTGTGGCCTTTTTGGGCAATGCTTTTGACCTAGCCAATGGTATCCAAAAACCTTAAAACTACCTCCATTTGAAAGATTTATGAATGTACTTAAGGGTGCAGGTTTTGAGATGTTTGAAACTCCCCATGGATTTTGGGCTATGACTCGAAATGCGTGAACACGTCCCTGCATGAACCCGAAATCCGCGAACACGTCCCTGCGCACTGTTGCAGGGAAATTTCAACAACTAAGGCTCACTTTGTACTGAGTTATTGACTCATCAAATAGCACCCAAATTTCTTCAAATAATTGTTTTTGTAAAGAAATGTGTATTAGCTCAAGGTTTCATGTTTGAGGCATCCTGAAACTCCCCGTACATTAGGAGCTACACCCTCGCTAGGAGGGGCATGTCATGGTTACTTGTCACTGCATCATTATATGACTATGCGACGCTAAACTATCATGATATTTGATAAATGTGAATGCCATATGATAAATTCCATGAGAATGCCATAAAGATGTGTGAATGATGCCGTGTAAACTGCTCTTGGTGAGAAAAAGAGGCCATGAGCATGAATGGTTCAGAACAAAGTTGGAGGAACTTATTCCCTAAAGACACTCGCGAATGCGGGGATGTGAAAATCCTCGATCCGGATGAATGCGTTACAGAACCCACAAACCATAAATGATGTGTGAATATAGAAAATAAAAAGGAGAAACTAGCCAAACAAGTACGATCCAACTAAGGGGTAGTAAGTCCCTTGTGGAGTCAGCAAGCTGGTTACGTGCCTCGATCTCGCCTTCTGGATCACCGCCTGTGTTGGAAGAAGAAGAGAAAGAAGACATAACCAGTGCTAGGCATCGTCGACTGTGTTAGAAGAAGAAGAAGAGAGAGGACATAGTCGATGCTAGGTATTGCCTACTGTGTTAGAGACAGAGCGGTCTAGAAGGAGAGAGAGAGCACACAGTCGGTGCTAGGCATCACCAACAGTGTTAGAGAGAGGGGGAAAGAAGGGCACAGTCAGTGCTAGGCATCGCAGGCTGTGTTTTTTAAGATTAAAGGAGAGAGAAAGACACAGTCGGCACTAGGCATTGCTGCCTTTATTTTAAGAAGAGCAGAGAGAGAAAGACACAATCGGTGCTAGGCATTACCTGTTGTGTTTTAAGAAGTGCGGAGAGAAAGAAACAGTCGATGCTAAGCATTGCCGATTATGTTTTATGAAGAGCGGAGAGAGAAAGACACAGTTAGTGCTAAGCATTGCCGGTTGTGTTTTAAGAAGAGTGAAGATAAAAAGACACAATCGACATTAGCCATTGCTAACTATGTTTTAAGAAGAAGAACAGAAAGGAGATAGGGATGAGAAGAAGAGAGAGAATGAGAGATAGAGATGAGAAGAGAAGAGAGAAATAAAGATAGAGACGAGAAAAAAAGAAAAAGAGAGAGAAAGAGGATGAGAGAGAAAGAGGGGAGGAGAGAGAAAGAGATGAGGAGAGAGAAAGTAAGGAGGAGAGAGAAAGTTATCTTACGAAAAGGTACCAACCCTTTTCTTCTCTCTCGTCTCTCTCTCCAAGACACACCCACGATCTTAAACAAAAATGAAGCCTTTATTGAATCTTTAAGAATGAACCCTAAGGGGATTTTACAATTTGACTTTACATGCTTATATAGAATTGGACCCAAACATGGGTGGAAGCCCAAAAACTACCTAAAATTCAAGATAATTACAATTTAATTCAATTAAAAGAAATTCTAAAAATGGGTGCAAAAGGATTATTTTACCCCTGCCTAACAATGTGTGGAATTCTATAACAGTCCCTGTTATTGCTCGAGAACTTGCATGATCGTCCGTGACTGTGTTCTGATGCCCGTTTGATCGACAAATGATTGTTTTCTTGTGGGACGCAGCATGGCGATCAATTTGATACCAACTTCGAGTCATGAATTATGTTTTTTAGCTATGATCATGAGACTTGAAATTTGCTTGAATCTTGAAAACTTTGGATTGATTGTGTGCTCGTTTCTTTTATTTTTCTTTAGTTTCTTCATTGAAACACATTAAGCATGCCGTCACGATCACGTTGCAACAAACGCAGCCCAATTTCGTGTCCGAATGAAGATTTCGTCGTCTTGAGTTTTTAGCCGAAATCTTAAAATCTGGCGGCTGTAATTTACATCAGCTTCGACACCTCTGTGTGTGAAATCCAACCATTCATCGTACACAGGGTTTGGACTAGAGATATCTACGGACCTCACACACATAATGCAATTCGTTGTGTGTCGTTCGAGTATGTGAGCGTCGTGATTTTGCCATCGGAGTGGGCCATGCTGCTGCTGAATTTTTTGCAACTTTCTTCGGGGATCAGCAACTTCTCTCTAGTTTTTCTCCCTGTTCGGGCATCGTCATGGGTCGTACCATATATCGAATCTCTCGTCAACATGCCCACAAAATTTGAGAGCGATCCGACTTAGAATGAGTGAGATATAGGCCCTGAAAGTCACTGCCCATGATTGTAAAAAGAGCTACCTTTAGTAGTGTTTTAGTTCAGGGTGGCCACACGGGAATAGTGTGCGGCCTACCCCTTCTGGTGTTTTTCCCTAACTTTATCCCAGAGTTCCCGATTAATCTTAAACTTGACCCATAGGGGTCTTCGATCGTGCCAAATTCAATGGTGGTGGTCCCACAGCTATTTGACGCATCAAAAATATTGTTCTAGTAATGGGGTCCATTTCAGGGTATCAGAGGCCGATTTTTTCGAAATGTTTTCTTTGTGTTCACTACCTTAAACGTGTCTAATCGCTATGAAACTTGTCATGTGACCTTTTGGAGTGCTGATGAAGATCTTAAGCGATTCTGGGGCCACTATGAGGCTATCAAAATTTCCACTGTTTTGTAGGCTCTAATGACCTGCTTCCTCTTTATTCTGCATCAGGGACCAAGATGCTGAAAAATGTGTTCAAACATGCAAACTATCCTCGTGCACCCTCCCAGCACCAATCTCGAGTAAAGGAGACTGGTGTGCACAATCCCGAGCAGCAACTTTGAAGACCTATATCTCACTCATTTGAGTCGGATCACCCTCAAATTTAGTAAACATGTTCGTCTCATGAGGACGAGTGTTTTGATATGTGACACGACCTGTGAAGATACCTGATTAGGGAGAAAAACTAGAGAGAATTTGGCGATTCATGAAGATAGCTGCAAAAATTTTAACAGTAGCGCACCTCGCTCGAGCGGCCATATCACCACGCTCGTGTACCTGATCGACACGAAACCAATTGCATTACGTACGTAAGGTTTGAGGCTATGTTTTATTCTAACCTCGTGTACAATGAACGGTTGGATTCATCACACAAAGGCATCAAAGTTTCTACAGATTCCGACCGTTGGATTTCCAAATTTTGATAAAAAAGCCAGGACAACGAAATCTTCGTCCGGACACAAAATCGAGCTGTGTTGGTTGCAACATGACCATGACGGCATGATCAGTGCAATTTATTAAAGAAACCAAGGTGAAACATCAAGAAACAAGCACACTATTGATTGAAAGTTTTCCAGATCTATGCAAATTTCAACTCACATGATTATGGCCTAAAAACGCGATCCATGGCATGAAGTTGGTATCAAATCGGACATCATGCCGAGCCTGACAAGAAAGCAATCATCGTTTCGCCAAACAAACACCAGAGCAACCCCGAATCATGCATGGAAGATCATGCAAGTTCTAGGGTAGCAGTAGGGATTGTTTTGGAATTTTACACAGTGTTGGGCAGGGAGAAAACAGTCCTTTTGCACCAATTTTTAGAATTTCTTTTAATTCAATTAAGTTGTAATTATCATCAGATTAGGTAGTTTTTATGCGTACACCCATGTTTGGGCCCAATTTTATAAGTACATGTTAAACCTAATTGTAAGGGGTTCCCTCATTCTTCAATTTCGTGAATAACATCTGAGAATTTTACACTAAGATTGTGAGTGCATCATGGAGAGAGAGAGGAGAGAAAAGAAAAGTTCAGATACCCTTTGGTGAAGGTGCCTTTCTCTTTCCTCCTCTCATCTCTCTTTCTCTCTCCTACTCTCTCTTCTTCTCATCTCTCTCTTCTCCCTCCTCTCATCTCTCTTTCTCTCTCCTCTCCTATCATCTCTCTCTTTCTCTTTCCTCTTATTTATCTCTTTCTCTCTCTTCCTCTCATCTATCTCTTTCTCTCTCCTCTTGTCTATCTCTCTCTTTCCTCTGTCTTCCCTAATCTTCTTTATTCACTTTCCTTCTCTCTCTTCTATGTTTTCTTTCCTTTTCTTCACTTTCCTTCTCTCCCCCTATTTCCTTTCCCTCTTCTCTGTTCATGCATGTTGGAGTCTATCGCCGAGTATGTCTTCCTTCTCCTAGAACATAAACAGTGAGTCAGGCCTTAACTAGAGTGGCGGACCGGGCCTCTATCAAAGCTCCCTCGTCTCCCCTATGTCATGGGCGGTGGGAGCTCATCATCTTTCATGTTTTGTCTCTCTTCTGTCATGAACAGCGGAAGCTTATCATCGTCCATGTTTTCACTCTCCTTTGTCATGGACAGGGGAAGTTCATTGCTCTCTCTTCTCATTCATCTATATCATGGACGGCAGAAGCTCATCGCCGTCCATGTTTTCTCTCTCTTCTCTTTCATTTATGTCATGGACGGTGGAAGCTCATCACCGTCCATGGTTTCTCTCTCTTCTTGATTCTGTGTCATGGATGGTGGAAGCTCATCGCCATACATGCTTTCTTATTCCTCTGTCATGGACAGCGGAAGCTCATTGCTGTTCATATTTTTTCTCTCTTCTCACTTCTTTGTGGACGCTCATCGTTGTTCATGTTTTCTCTCTCATCTCACTCCCCTGTCATGGATGGCAGAATCTCATCGTCGCCCATGTTTCTCTCCCTTTCTCTCTCTTATCATGGACGGCAGAGGCTCATAACTGTCCATGTTCCTCTTCTCTTCTCTCTCTCTTTCTCTCTCTTCCTTCCCTTCCTTCTTTCTTTCATCTTCCCCCTTTTCTCCTCTTTCTCACAACTCCTCTCTTCTTCTTTTCCTCTCTTTCTCTTTTCTTTCTTTTCCTCACATGCATGATATCCATAGTACTGTGCATGCCTTTCTTTCTCTCTTCTCTCTCTTCTTTCTTCTTTCCCTCCCGTTTGACCAGGGGACGCTAAGTCAAACACTACCAAGGTAATCTTGTTGCCTTGTAGTATTGCCGCTTCGTCAGTCTTAGTTACCGTGCCCACCTTACTAGCACGATAGGCTAACCATCGTGTCAGGCCGATCAGTGGTCGTTCTGTCGTTTAGTAGTGTTGCCATTGTGTCGATCTATTTTTCGTGCCCGTCTTGCTACCACGCGGGGTCAATCACTTGCTGGTCTAGCTACTGTGTTAGTCTAGCCACTTCGTCAAATTCTTATCTTCCCCATTCCTTTATTCTATCTCTTTCTTCTACTTTCATCTATTCTTTTACTCATTTTCTTCTTTTGAATGTGCATGCCTATGTGTATTCGCACAAAGACAAGGTGTGGTCCCTTGGCCCACTTGTCTTATAAATTAACTGTGTGTGTGATTGCAGAAACAGGAGAGTACAGGCTAAGGGAGGCAATTTCAAACCAGTTGAAGAACTGAGGGCTGTTCTTCGTGATCTAGGAGGGCACCCATGCGAGCCAACCTGAGTAAGTCTTGAATCCACCTTAAATTCCTCTATCATTGGTTGGTATACTTACCCTCATTTCCTAATGAGTTTCTTGAGAGAGCAATCTCAAGTCTCGGTTTATCCTGAAAACTGAGACACATGCCACCAGGTCATCCCGGCTTGGAGGGCTAGATCGAGGCACCTAACCACCCCTGTTGAGCAATTCAAGAAGAGGTTCGATGGTGACCAAACAACCATCATCGAAGAGACGATCAATGTAAACTTAAGAACTGAAAAGGACCCAAGGTTGACCAAGATTGGAACCTCCCTATCTTATGAGGAGCAGGAAAATATAATTTTCTTTCTCAAAATGTCTTTGCCTAGTCATACGATGATGATATGTCATGGTTAGATCCCACATTGTTGTAACATCACCTAATATTCAACGAAGAGGCAAAGCTTGTAAGGCAGAAATTTTGACGTCGAAAGACCCACCTTGAGCTCAAAATCAAAGAAGAAATCGACAAACTACTCAAGGCAAAGTTCATTGCCCCCGTCGATTACTCGGAATGGTTGGCCAACATAGTGGTCATACCCAAGAAAGACGGGAGGATCCGAGTGTGTGTCGGCTACCGTGATCTCAACAAAGCATGCCCGAAGGATAATTTTCCATTACCAAATATAAATGCCTGGTCGACAACAATGCGGGGCACGATCAGATCCTCATGGCAGAAAAAGACCAGACTAAGACCTCATTCATAACGCAATTCTTACTGTTACTGTATCATGCCCTTCAGCCTAAAAATTGCAGGGGCAACTTATCAAAAGGCAATGACTAGCATCTTCCACAATTTAATGCATACCATTATGGAAGACTACGTCGACGATATTCTGATCAAGTCGAAGGCCAGGTCTGATCCTCTCACCAACCTTAGAATCATTTTTGAAAGACTCCGAAAACATCAATTCAAACTCAATCCGCAAAACTGGGCTTTTGGAGTTGAATCCGACAAATTACTAGGCTTTATAGTAAGCCCAAGGGGCATTGAGTTGGATCCGTTCAAAATACGAGCGATCACTTAAATGCCCCCCCCTCTCCGGAGCATCAAAGAAATCCATTTAATTCACAACTGGTAGACAAGTGCACGTCATTCAATAGGCTTCTTAAGAAGGATACCCCATTCATATGGGATAATGAATGCCAAGGAGCATTTGACCAAATCAAGGAGTACCTCGCCAAACCTCCCTTCCTTAGTCCTCTTAATCCAAACAAACTCCTATTTCTATACATATATGTGAAAGACAAGACCATGAGGGCAATGCTCAGACAATACGATGACCATGGAAAAGAACAAACGATATACTACATCAACAAAACTATGGTGGACTACGAGACAAGATACACGGATGTGGAGAAGCACTGCTTGACGCTCATGTGGGCCGTGCAGAAGTTAAGACACTATGTCTTATCTCATACAGTCAATCTCATCTCAAAAATTGATCCACTCAAGTACCTATTAGAAAGACCACTCCTTAATAGACATTTGGATAAGTGGCAAATGCTATTGAGCGAGTTCGAGATCGAATATGTTACTCAAAATGCGGTCAAAGGACAAGCCATTGCTGACCACCTGGTTGAACACGCACTGCTAGATAACACTCCCATCAACACGGATCTCCCTGATGAGAACCTCTTCACAATTGAGGACTCAATTTGGGAGCTATACTTCGACGATGCCAGGAACAAATACAGGTCAGGTGTAGGTATCATACTATGCTCACTCGAGAAGATTTTAATGCCAGCAACCATCAGATTGAATTTTCCATGTACCAATAACACCGCTGAATATGAAGCCTTGATAGTCGAGCTCAATAAC
>NW_006499776.1:3585427-3601098 GCF_000471905.2 Amborella trichopoda
GGGATTTGGAAGGTGAAATAAGAAACACTCAAACCCAATCAAGAAAAGGTCGAAAAGATGATCCCATGTTTTAAAAAAGTCACTTTTCAGCATGTAACTATGGAAAATAATCGATTCGCCAACACCCTTGCATCCCTTGCTTCAATGGTGGATATTCCTTCAAAAATCACCACGCTGCCATTCCACATCAAGAACAAACATGACCCTTCCCCACCAAGGATCGAAAAATAAATAGAGCAAGGAAATGAGAACGATGGGGAAGTGTCTTTCGAGGCTTCAGATGCGTTAGTTAAGGCAAAACCATGGTTTCGCGACATTCTGCCCCTACTGAAAGATGGGTTATACCCTGAAGGAGCCATCAAATAGGATAAAAAAGCCCTTTGAAGGTTTTCTATGTGATTTTTAATAAGAGGTGATCTCCTGTTCAAGAAATCCTTCGATGGCATCATTCTACGGTGTCTCGATCAACAAAAAATCGGTCAAGTACTGACAGAGTTACACAATGAAGGAAGTCATTCTAAGGTAGCCGCCTTAGGTCAGAAAATCAGGCGCCAAGGTTATTACTGGAACATCATGGCCGAAGATTGTTGGAAGTTCATTAAGAGGCATCCCAAATGTCAACTTTATGGAGACCTCATCCATGCACCATCCGTACCACTTAATCCAACACCGCCCATATGGCCCTTTTCCATGTGGGGTATTGATATCATTGGATTGATCTCACCAAAAGCCTCAAACGACCACCGTTTTATATTAAAGGCTACAGAGTACTTCAACAAATAGGTAGAGGCCATATCATTTGTCAAAATTGAGGGACAACATGTTGCCCGTTTCATAAAGAACAACATTGTATTTAGATTCGGTGTTCCTGAGTCAATCATTACTTACAATGGATCCAACTTCAAAAATGAAAAGGTCACTAAAGTATGCAAAAAGTTCCGTATAACACAAAAATTCTCCACACCTTACTACCCTCAAGGAAATGGACAAGCAGATGCCACGAACAAAGGACTTCTTAGGGTTATAGACAGAATAATAGAAGGTGGCAGAGATTGGCATAAAAAGTTAAACGACACGCTATGGGCCTATAGGACAACTGAGAAGACTTCTACAGGCATGATCCCATACTCATTGATGTATGGTATGGAAGCAGTGCTACCCATTGAAGTTGAGCTATCGTCTCTCCGAGTGCTTCTTCACAAAAATTCAGATGAGGAACAAAAGATCGAAGCACGAATCGCTGCCCTAGTTACTTTGGATGAAAGACGACTACGAGCAACATAAAATATCATTTCTTACCATTGCATAATCAAGAGTGCATACTAAAGAAAAGTTATTCCTCGACAATTTAGAGAAAAGGACATGGTACTAAAAAAATATTCCACACCCCGGCAAATCCACACCCTTTAGGCAGGTTCAAACCTAATTAGAAGGGGCCAATCGTGGTTACCCGAGTGCACGCAAGCATCTTACAAGATAAAAAATCAGGAGGGGTATGAACTCAATGACCCCATTAATGTGATGTATCTCAAAAAATACTACCCGTAACGGGCTCAAAAACGTGGTGAAAACTTGAAAAGGAATCAATATAAAAATGGACGTGGTGAAAACCTAAAAAGGCATCACGAGTAAAGAAAAAAGAATAAAAAAAATCTTCGACTCAAAAGCTCAAGTACAAACAAGTACTTGCGAGTTACTACAGTATTACATGATGTAAAACACTAAAGTACAAACAAGTACGTGCAAGTTCCAATAATACTACACAAGCAGACCTTGAGAACGAAGACTCCTCCTAAACCCTACAGGTTCCCAATAGAACCAACTCAGAAGGATGTGGGAGGGTGACATGAATGGAAAATCGAAGTGACCTAGACGAACCCTGTAAACATTGAGACTTCTTCAATATGGAAGCCTAACAAGAATCTAAAGAACTCTTCATGGACCCGCGAAGCATAGGATGAAAGCTCCATAGGTCAAAGGACAACTTCGAGACCTTTGAGTTCCCACAATCCCACAAGGAAATCCTTTCATCATCTTTGGGTAAAACATAATAAAGGAAATGACCACCGAAGGGGCCACAGGTGGAAAAACTGTAGGGCCCGTCCCTTTTGAAAACGCTTTTTCAATTTGATTGTTAAAATTGTTCATTTCAAAAACCCTTTTAAAAAGGACTTCCTCCATCACTACAAGAGGTTAAACTGTTAGTCAATCTGTCCTCATTCTCGAAGCCAACTTCCTACGCCTGTTATGAAGGCTTTAAACTAGTTAGGCACTCCATGGTTGTATGAGTATAACTACCAACTACCACATATCAGAGATGGGTGAACCTCGCCAATGACGATATTGGCTAGTCTGGGAGGGTTTTTCTCTCGACTGGATCCTCTGAGGCAAAATGAGGCAAGCTCATCCCTTTGTGTGCGTACGATGACCCAATAGCTGAAAATTTGAGACAAAAATTCTACAACTAAGGGACTGAATGTCTAAGAGTTCAGTTTGAAAAGTGTGTGCAAAAATGTGTTCCACTATGCTTCGGTGAATAAAATCGCACACTTATTGATGAGCTAGAACCCCCCAACAGGGGTAATAATAATAAGAATAAATTTTCAAACTCCCCATAACAGGGGAGAAGTTTAAAAGACCTCCCAACAGGGGTAGCAACAACTAATAAAATAAAAAGAAATAATAAAAAAATATCTACGGGCGACACACCTAGTGTCGCCCAGCCAAAACACATAATAAATTTTTTTTTTTTTTTTAAGCGACGCTCCTAGTGTCGCTCAGCTAGTGAGGGCGACACTCTTCGTATCACCTAGGCGACATTATTCGTGTCGTAGTGTCGCTCGGGCAACACTATTCTTGTTGCCCAAATCTTCCATGCCACTAACCCGCTACAGCATTTTCCAAATAAAAAAAAAATTAAAACATTTCTATTGGCGACACACTTAGTGTCGCCTTGCCTGTGAGGGCAACACTACTCGTGTGGCCCAAATCATTTTATAAAAGACCCCCTTTTTAATTTCCCCATTTTTCCAGATAAAAGAAAAAACAAATTTATGGAGCTTGTGAGGGCGACACTACCCGTGTCACCCGGGAAACACTACCCGTGTCACCCGAGCAACACCACTGGTGTCGCCCAAATATTTCCTGCCCCTTCTTAATCCAAACAAAAGACTTAATAAAAGAATTTATTTTTGGGCAACACCAGCCGTGTCGCCCAAACTGTGTGGGAGACACCACTAGTGTCTCCCAAAAATTGTTTTCTCAAAAACAATTTTTCAAAATGCCTCCACTCAATTTTGGGATCTTCCGGGGATCAAGTTTGGTTTTATCATGTGTTTTTATGGCTATTTTTAAGCATTTTAATTAATTTTCAAAATATGTCATACGCTCATTGTTGGCATGAGCCTAAACTGCCAACCAATTTACCAGAAAAAAATAATAATAAAATTAAAAAATCAAATAGAATAATATGCTCCTCGGTGGCAATAGCCTAAATTGCTAACCAAAGTCCAATTCAGAAAACGTCTAACTCATGCGACATAAAAGAGCCGAGACAGGAAAAACATCAAACTTGTACGATGTAAAAGAGCCGAGATAGGAAAACGTCAAACTCGTGTGACGTAAAAGAGTCGAGACAGGAAAAAGGTCAAACTCGTGCAACGTAAAAGAGTAGAGAGAGGAAAAACGTCAAACTCGTGCGACGTAAAAGAGTCGAGAGAGGAAAACATCAAACTCGTGCGATGTAAGAGAGCCGAGGCAAGTACCGTCTATCCCCATATGACATAAAAGGTCAGGTGTATCCACTTCAACATCAAACTCGTACGACGTATAAGAGCCGAGGCAGGTAACGTCTAGCCCCGTATGACGTAAAAGGTCGGGTGTATTTTGTCTAGCCCCGTATGATGTAAAAGGGTCAGGTCTATTCCGTTTAGCCTCGTATGACGTAAAAAGTCAGGTGTATTTCGTCTAGCCCAGTATGACGTAAAAGGGTGGATTGTATGGTCTATCGCTGGATGACGCTAAATTGCTTAGAGGGCTCTATGGTTGCAGGAGTTAAAACTATTAACCAACCTTCGAAATATCTTTCTCCTTTCAAAAATTTCACTATATGTCTTGTTTTCAAAAACTTTAATTTCTTTGTTAAAATTGTAACTTGTCCTTGCTCCGAGTTCTATTTCATATATCCCTCTATCTTCAAAAATTCTAAAAAGTATTTTAAAACGATAGATCTTGGACACCCTTATATGATGATTACCGTATTGTTGCAATTACCGCATTGCTGCCTCGTCTCTCTCTTTGGAATTGGCCAGGCAAGTCTCTTCTTATAGAAAGCCTTTTCCTATAGACAGCCTTAGGTAACCCTAAGGAAATAAAAAAAGATGTCAGGGATAAAAAACTTCAAAATGTAAAACCCCTGTAGTTAAGTGGAATGGACAGAAAATCTAACTCGAGTTTCAAGCTTGTGTAACTCACCGACATCTCATGCTGAAAAACCCTAGGAATAAAAATGCCTTAGGTGGGTGAGCTTGGTGAGTGCAATGACTTGAATGGATTAGTTGGTGCACCCTCTGGCCATGTGACGTCAGAAAGAAATTTACAATTTATGCGTTATCTTTGACGTTCACCTGCCCCTCGAAGGACAGGAAACCCCAAAGTGTCTACTTCTTTGCCACTCACCTATCCCTCGAAGAACAGGGACTGTTAAAGAAGGGCAACTGTAGATACCCCATTTTAAATGTGGTAAATTCTATGATTTCCGGAACCCTTAAGACCATACAATCCTAGTAAAACAAAAATCCATAGTCCACATAGCCTACCTTATGACCCAAAACCATTTTGCCTACCCAGAACCCTGCAGATACACTATTTTGACCCAAAATCCTGTAGACGCCCTTTTTTTACCAAAACAATCATTAAAAAAAGTAGAAAACTCCTTTTTGACCCAAATTTTCTCTGAGAGCTTCACAGGAGGCTAAGAAACACACATGAAGTAGAAATTTTCAATTTGGACCAAATTATGTTTGGGTGACAGTAGGAGTGTCCCCACAACACTAGGAGTGTCGCCCACCCTGGACTGGGTGACAAGTGTGGCGCTGCCCAAACATGGGTGACACTAGGCGCGTCGCCCAAACCTGAAACCCTGAAATAGGTAGTTTTGGCTCGTGGATCTATTGGTTATGGAAAGATGACCTTCCCAACAGATCCTTGCCCTTTATAAACCATTTTTTGTGGCCATTTGATGAGAGGTTTTAGGAAGAAAAACTTTGTGAGTTTACCCTAACCCTAATCTGAGAAGCCTTAACCCAGACCTAGGGAATCATAGTTCTAAAACCATCTTTAGGGCACAACAACCCTTTTCAATCAGAGATTGTCTGGTCAACATCTGAATCAGAGTGGCAAAGAGGACACTGGTTCTAATACGGGTGAGCCCTTAAATGCTCGGGAGTCAAGGGCTATCCGGCCTTGGTATTGTTCTCTAACCCTTTCTTTCTTCTTCTTCTTACTGTTTTCATCTTATTTTGATATTTTTATCTGTTCATTATTTTGAGTTTGTATTTTAGTGTTTTGGATCATGCTGGCTCTACCACATATCTGAGAGCGGATCTGCTTGTTTTCGGGCAGATCTGGCCTCATATCTGAATTCGATTTTCTCCCACTTTCTCTACCACATCTTTTTTATTAGCTTCAGGTATCAAGATCCGAGAGATCTTCATCGGAAGATCTGTCTGAATTTCATTGTAAACAAGACAGCGACAAGCCATCGTCTCTATTCTCTATCTCTTTTCTTTCTTCATAGATGGCAGCAAGCCACCGTTTATGTTTTCCCCCTCTCTTCTTTCTTCACAGATGGAAGCAAGTTGTCGTTTGTGTTTTCTCTCCCTCTTGTTTCTTCACAGACGGCAGCATGCCACCGCTTGTGTTTTCTCTCTCTTCTTTCTTCACAGAGGGCAGCAAAGCTGCCGTCTGTGTTCTCTCTCTCTTCCTTCTTCACAGACGATAGCAAGCCACCATTTGTGTCTTTTCTTCCCTTTTCTCCCTCCTCTCCTTCTCTCTTTTCTCTTAATGTTCTTGTTTGAAGGATCTGGGTGAAAAATATACCAGCCTTCTCTCCTTTTATTTTCATTTCGATTATGCCTATTCTGAAGGACTAGTTGAAAGACATATTAGCCCTTCATTTCTCTTTTCTTCCTTTCTCTATACTATCTCCCTCTAAAGGACTAGTTGAAAGACATATTAGCCCTTCATTTTTGGAAGGACTAGTTGAAAGATATACTAACCCTTCGTGCCTCTTTTCTTTCTTCTTAAAACTATACATTTTATCTCTAAAGGATCTGGGTGAAGAACAAACCAACATTCGTCTCCCTTTTTCTTCTTTCTCTAAAGAGCTGGGTGAAAAACAGACCAGCCTTCGTGTCTCTTTTCTTCGTTCTCTGAAGAGTTAGGTGAAAGACAAAACAACCTTCATCTCTCTCTCTATCTCTTTCTCTTTCTTTCTTTTCTTTCTAATTTCTTTTCTCCATCTAACCCCTTCTTCTCTTCCCCTTTACTATAACATATGTATTAAGAGGTCTTTGTCAAGGAGACGCCACAAGGCTGTCGAATCGACACAGACTCAATCATGTTTCTTACCATTTTCCTTTAGGTACACACACACGTGTGCGCTCACCCAATGACATTTTCCACATACCCACTTGTCTATATTCTAATGTGTGTGTGTGTTTGTAGTAAGGAAGAAATAAGCCAAGGGAGATGATTCTGAACCAGGCCACAGTCCAGGGGGACATTCTGCGTGATCTAAGAGGGCTTCCATGCGAATTAGCTCAAGCATGTCATGGACCCACATGAGGTAAGTCCCACCTCACGATCCTAATTCCTCTCTCACAGGTTGGTACTCCGGTCCATGACTCCCTTACACAGTTCATGAGAGAGCGGTCTCAGGTCCCGATAGTTAGGTGCCTCGATCATGTCCTCCAGATCCTTTGGGGATCGAGTGACACGTGTCTCGAGTTTCATGGGAAGACCCGGGACATTTTTGAGATCGCTCTCTCAAGAACCCCATTCGAAGATGGGGGCAGGTGTTACCAACCGGTGAGAGAGGAATTTAAAGGTGGGTTCGGGACTTAATCGGACTGACTCGCGTGGGCACCCTCTTAGATCACGAAAAAGCCCCCCAGTAATAAAACTAGTTCCAAATCGCCTCCCTTGGCCTGTATTCTTCTTATTTTTTGCTTTTCTGGAATCTAACACATATATGGTAAAGGTAATAAAATAGGTGGGTCAGACCTCACCCTTTTCCTCGTTGATGAACATACAAAAGCATGCGCATTCACAAAGAAGAAGAGAAGAAAGACTGGGAAGAGAAGAATTCGACTAAGCGAGAGGATCTGAGCGGTGACTAGGCTGATTGATAATTGGCCTGACATGATAGTAAAGCGGGCTTGATAACTAAGATCGGCTCACAGAATTACTACTAGACATCGGTACCAATACCAACTAGCTTGGTATGATGGTCAGTTTTTCATGGTAATAACGAGGGCCTAGCACAACAACATTACAACTAGACGATAAGACTACCATGAGAGGCTAATCTCAATCCCTTTTAGTCGAATGAAGAAGTAACAGAATTAAGGCTTTGAGGAAGAATAAGAAGAGAAGAAGGGAAAGAAAGAAGAAGGGAGAAGGAAGGAAGAGAAGAGTATGAAAGATGAGTGAATAAAGGAGAAAGAGGGAAGGAAGGCACAGTCGGGATTTAGCATTGCCGATGGTGTTTAAAAGGAAGAGAGAAAACCAATCGGTGCTAAGCCTCATTGATAGACAGGAGAAGAGAGAGAAACCCAGTCCGTACTAGATCTCGTCGACTGACAGAGGAAGAGAGACAAAACAAGTCCGTGCTAGGTCTCGCTTACTGATAGAGGAAGAGAGAGAAAATCAGTCAATGCTAGGTCTCACCAATTGATAGAGGAAGAAAGAGGAAACCAGTCGGCATTAAGTCTCACCAACTGACAGAGGAAGAGAGAGAAAACTAGTCAGTGTTAGGTCTCATTAATTGATAGGAGAGGAGAGAGAAGACCAGTCGATACTAGGTTTCACTGACTGACAGACAGAAGGAGAGAGAAATCCAATCAGTATTAGGCTTTAATGCTAGGTTTCGTCGACTGATAGAGAAAGAGATAGAAAACCAGTCAACGTTAGGTCTCATCAACTGACAGAAGAGGAGAGAGAAAACCAATTAGTGTTAGGTCTCAGCGACTGATAGGAGAGGAGAGAGACGATCAGTCGGTGTTAGGTTTCACCGACTGATAGAGGAAGAGCAAGAAAATCAATCGGTGCTAGGTCTCATTAACTGAAGAGGAGAGAGAAGAAGAGAGAGAAAATTAGTTAACATTAAGCCTCACCGATTGACAGAGGAAGAGAGAGAAATCAGTCGATGCTAGTTCTCATTAACTGATAGAAGAGGAAAGAGAAGATCAGTCGATGCTAGGTTTCATCGATTGATAGACAGAAGGAGAAACCAACCGACGTTAAGCCTCGTTAATTAGGATAGAAGGAGAAAACCAACCGACGCTGGGCCTCACCGTTTACATTAGAAGAGGAAAAATGGACATAGAGATGAGAAGAGAGGGGAGAAAAAGAGAAAGAGATGAGAAAAAGATAGAGATGAGAAGAGAGGAGGAAGAAAGAAGAGATAGAGATGAGAAGTGAGAAGGAGAGAGAAAGAGATAGAGATGAGAAGAGAAGAGGAGAGAGAAAGAGATAAAGATGAGAAGAGAGGAGAGAGAAAGAAGAGAGAGAACGAGGGGAGGAGGGAGAAAGATAGGAGGAGAGAGAAAGGGAAGGAGAGAGAAAGAGGAGAGGAGAGAGAAAGTTACCTACCTGAAGGGTACTGACTCTTTTCTTCTCTCTCCTCTCTCCCTCTCCAAGATGTACTCACAAACTCATGCATGAATGGAAATTTTATTGAATCAATCTAAAAATGAACCAAAGGCCCTCTATTATTGTTTACAATGAGGCAGTGCCTGTTTATATAGAATTGGGCAAAAACGTGGGTGGACGCTCAAAACATAGCTAGAATCGAAGATAATTTCAATTTAATTAAATTTAAAGAAATTCTAAAAATGGATGCAAAAGGATTGTTTTACCCCTGCTTAATAATGTGTTGAATTCAATAACAGTCTGTGCTGCAACTCGAGAACTTACGTGATCTTATGTGGCTGACCCGAAGTCGTTTTGATGCCCATTTGATCGAAAGATTGTTGTTTTCCTGTAGGGTTTGACTTGGAGATCATTTTGATACCAACTTCTAACCATGGATCGTGTTTTGAACCATGATCATGAGACTTGAAATTTACTTGAATCTTGAAAACTTCAAATCGATTGTGTGCTTGTTCCATGATGTTTCTTCATGATTTCTTCATTGAATAATATTGAGCATGCCGTCACGATCATGTTGCAATGAAATCTTGTTTTTAGTTGGAATCTTGTTTTTAGTCAGAATCGTGAAGTCCGACGGCTGAAATTTACAGTAGCATTGACGCCTTCATGTGTGAATTCCATTCGTTCATCGTACGCGAGGTTCGGACCAGAGATAGCCTCGGACCTCACGCACATAATTCAATTGGTTTTGTGCCAATCGGGTATGCGAGCATCGTGATCTGGCTACTCGAATAAGGTGTGCTGCTGTTGCATTTTCTGCATCTCCTTTCACGGATCAGTAAATTTCATTTAGTTTTTCTCTTTGATCGGGCTTCGTCACAGGTGCACCACATATCGAATTGGTCGTCTTCATGAGAAGAAAACACTCACCAAATTTGGGAGCGATCGGACTTGGAACGAGTGAGATATAGGCCCCAAAAGTGACTTTATGTGACTGTAAAAATAGCCACCTTTAATGGTGCTTTGGTGTAGTGTGGCCACATAGAAATAGTGTGCGGCCTACCCCTTTTTAATCTTTTACACATAACTTTGTCCTGAAGTTCCCGATTAAGCCCAAACTTGACTCATAGAGGTTTTCAACCGTGTCAGATCTAATGGCGGTGGTCTCATGGTTGTTTAGTACACCAAAAGTATAGCTCTCATTACGGGGTCCATTTCAAGGTGCGAGAGACCGATTTTGTTGAAATTGTTTATTTGTGTTCACTGCCTTAGACATGTCTGATTGCCATGAAACTTAGCAAGTGGTCCTTTGAAGTGCTGATGAAGATTGAAACCATTTCTGGGGCCATTCTAAGACTGTCACGAATTTCCACTGTTTTGTAGGCTTTATTGATCTGTTTCCTACCAGGGACCAAGGTGGTGAAAAATACATCCAAACACCTGGGTCCATATCATACTCAAAGCCATGCCACCAGGTCACCTCGACGTGAGGGTGAGATCAAGGAATCTAACTAACGGACTCTTCCTTCCTCTCTCCTACACCGGGTCACACCCTAACCCTTGTCTCTCTATTTCCCCCTTTACGCAACACATTGTTAGCACCACGCAGCAACCCGTGTCACTAATATATGTATGGACATGAGGGAACCCATGGGTTCCAACCCTCGAGTTCTCTCACATCCCCCCATTAGCTAACCAGCCCCCTCGAGACAATAACCATAAGGAGGGACAATTGGATCCCATAGTGGTCCTAAGCAACAGAGAGAGAGAGTAGAGAGGTTGCGAGCCTAAAGAGAGTATATTTCCAAACTACTCTGACAGACAGCTAGAAGGCTTTGTGACTGCTCTAAGAAGGCTGACCACTCGGACGTGTCCTCTGAACCTTAAGTGGCGAGGCCAACGTTCCAAACTGGCCCTGCCATTAAAAATCTTTCTCATCGTTAGTACCTATCCGCACGCCAAGCACCCCTGGGCTCATGTGCCCCACACCAGTACGCACTCTCAACCTCATGTACGAGCGACCCTGCAGTTGTCCAAGAGAGGGTTCTCATACCCCGACCTGTCGAGAACCAGTTCTGACCAATTGCTTGTAAAGGAGAGAGAGAGTGGTTGTGTGTTAAAGAGAAAAGAAGGAGATGAGTACGGGTGGAGAGAAATGTGGGAGATGAGCACGAGTGGAGAGAAAGGAGGGAGATGAGCGTGGTGGAGAGAAAAGTGGAAGATGAGCACGAGTGGACAAGGAACGCGGGCTGAGAGAAATCATGGAGATGAGTGTGGGTGGAGAGAAAAGAGGGAGATGAATGCGAGTGGAGAGAAAAGGGGGAGAAGAGCACGGGTGGAGAGAGGAGAGGGCGTGCTTATGGGCATAGAGAGAAAATAGGGAAGAGAGAGAAAGAGAGAAGAGAAAATGGACAAGCAAAGAGAGAGAGGTGTAAAATGAAATGTGCGCACCTGTGATAACTATGAAGAGGAGAGAAGGGTGATGACCTGTACTCTCCTAGGTGCGAGCTTGAGATTTTGGTGAAGAGGAGAGAGGGATGATGACTTGTTCACCCCTAGGTGTGTGCTAGCGGATAGGGGATAAGAAAGAGGGATATAAAAAAGAGAGAAAAGGACATTGCTTTGGTTTTCTTGCAAGTAGGGGATGATAGAGAGGGAGACAAATAATAGAGAGAAGGGAGAGAGGACGTCACACCCCAAGAATTTACAATACTGATATTCCTGAGATGTGACAGTCAAAACATATGTACATCTCTTGATAGGACAAATTTACACTGACAAATTCTTACAAAGTAACAAAAAAAAAGCTTAGACACAACTACAATATCTTTCAAAGTTGCCCTTGACGAGTACTCAAAATGAAGCCGCAGTTATCCTGAAAAATGTTTACCATAGTTTGATGAGTTTGGCTACTCAGTAAGTGATCATCATAATCCTAAAAATAATCATGATTGAAAAATATCAATATTTTCCAAAAGGAGATATATTAACAGATATGCATCAACAGTTTCACTTTCAATAAATACATAATTAAATATAATTCGAATAATTGAAATGCATAGAACACTTTAACGGTAGTGTATAATTCAAAGGATTTCACAAAACACCCTACTGGCGTCCCAAGTTGGTCACCTATATAACCCATCAGCGTCCTAATGGGTCCACCTAATCCCTATCGGCATCCCAGATAGATCCACTTAATCCCTGCAGGTCTACTTATACCTCACCGGCGTACGGTATGAGTCCACTTAATCCCTACCGGCGTCCCGGATAGGTCCACTTAGACCTCACCGGCGAACCGGATGAGTCCACTTGCATACTTAAATTATTTCTAAATCTCTTTAAACATTCGAAAGCAGCAATATCATGTACTCAACATGTCACTGAAATCATTAATATGAATTTCACTTAAACCATTAATAACAGTCACTCTCTATAACATTTCAAAAATAACCAATCAAATATTTTCGGCTCAAATTTAGAAAGGTAGCAGTTTGTAAAGGCATTCTAGCATAATTTCCAATTTAATATGTATAGAAAAACTCATATAAAAATTCAAGAATACGGAATTATCACAATTTATGGGATATCAATCCACAAATAAACAATTCACAACAATACTATAATCAATTGCAAAAATGCCAATTTTTTTAAATAATAAGGCAGTCATTTGCACATGAATTTTACAATGTCTAAATATTCAAAACAGTAGAAAGAAATATCACAATTTTTATTAAAAAGATTATTTTTCAAGATAATGAGGTCACAAGCGCATAAAATTTATCGCGCCTAAAATTCATGATAATAAGCAGAAATAATTATTTCATTTTCTTTTTAAAAAGAATGGATTATTTTTCGAGATAATGAGGTCACTTACACATAAAACTGATAAAATAAAGATCCTAGACGGAAATATCACTATTTATTAGAAATAGACTATTTTTCGAGAAGATGATGTCACTTACACACAAATATTATAAAATAAATATCCTGAACGAAAATATCACTATTTATTAAAAACAGACTATTTTTCAGGAAGACGATGTCACTTACCTAAAATATTTGAGAGGGAGCTTCCGATAAAAATTCGGCTAGGGAGAGGAGCTCACTGTGTTTCGACCAGAAAGGGAAAGATTTCAAAAGTTTTCTAGGGTGGGAGTCCTCGCCTCTCGTATTTAAACTCTTATGACACCTTATTATAATATTTTATTAAGTGACACCTCATAAACGAGGTGTAACCGTTACAATACCCCTTATATGCTTAAAGCCCACGTCCACATGACGTGGCAAGGCAGGAGCAAACAAAAGAAACTTAACCAAAAGATTTTGAAAACAGTGATGGTCCTTAAGGACCATCATGCTCATATAGACCATCACTTATTAAGAGTTTCTTTCCTTCTTTTTTATTTTTATTTTTTATATTTTACTTTTTACTTTTCATTTTTTTTTTTTTAATTTTAGAATTATTACATTCTTCCCCCCTTAAAGAAATTTAGTCCTCTAAATTTGTGTATCTGATTACTAAAAAAGATAGGGATATTTTTTTTTTTTTTTCTCATATTCTTTCAACTTCATTATTATTTTAAGTACATTTTTTTTAAAAAAAAATATTTTCTTAATAATCTTAAACCTATTGCTCTGATACCATAATTGTCACACCCCAAGAATTTGCAATACTGATATTCCTGAGATGTGACAGTCAAAACATATGTACATCTCTTGATAGGACAAATTTACACTGACGAATTCTTACAAAGTAGCAAAAAAAGAGCTTAGACACAACTACAATATCTTCCAAAGTTGCCCTTGACGAGTACTCAAAATGAAGCCGCAGTTATCCTGAAAAATGTTTACCATAGTTTGATGAGTTTGGCTACTCAGTAAGTGATCATCATAATACTAAAAATAATAATGATTGAAAGATATCATTATTTTCCCAAAGGAGATATATTAACAGAAATGCATCAACAGTTTCACTTTCAATAAATACATAATTAAATATAATTCGAATAATTGAAATGCATATAACACTTTAACGTTAGTGCATAATTCAAAGGATTTCACAAAATACCCTACTGGCGTCCCAAGTAGGTAACCTATATACCCCATCAGCGTCCTGATGGGTCCACTTAATCCCTATCGGCGTCCCAGATAGGTCCACTTAATCCCTGCAGGTCGACTTATACCTCACCGGCGTACCGGATGAGTCCACTTAATCCCTACCGACGTCCCGGATAGGTCCACTTATACCTCACCGGCGAACCGGATGAGTCCACTTGCATACTTAAGTTATTTCTAAATCTCTTTAAACATTCGAAAGCAGCAATATCATGTACTCAACATAACACTGAAATCATTAATATGAATTTCACTTAAACCATTAATAACAGTAACTCTCTATAACATTTCAAAAATAACCAATCAAATATTTTGGGCTCAAATTTAGAAAAGTAGCAGTTTGTAAAGGCATTCTAGCATAGATGCTAATTTAATATGTATAGAAAAACTCTTATAAAAATTCATGAATACGGAATTATCACAATTTATGGGATATCAATCCACAAATAAACATTTCACAACAATATTATAATCAATTGCAAAAAATGTCAATTTTTTTAAATAATAAGGCAGTCATTTGCACATGAATTTTACAATGTCTAAATATTCAAAACAGTAGAAAGAAATATCACAATTTTTATTAAAAAGATTATTTTTCAAGATAATGAGGTCACGTGCGCATAAAATTTATCGCGCCTAAAATTCATGATAATAAGCAGAAATAATTATTTCATTTTATTTTTAAAAAGAATGGATTATTTTTCGAGACAATGAGGTCACTTACACATAAAACTGATAAAATAAAGATCCTAGACGGAAATATCACTATTTATTAAAAATAGACTATTTTTCGGGAAGATGATGTCACTTACACACAAAACTTATAAAATAATTATCTTGAACGAAAATATCACTATTTATTAAAAACAGACTATTTTTCATTAAGACGATGTCACTTACCTAAAATATTTGAGAGGGGGCTTCCGATAAAAATTCGGCTAGGGAGAGGAGCTCACTGTGTTTCGACCAGAAAGGGAAAGATTTCAAAAGTTTTCTAGGGTGGGAGTCCTCGCCTCTCGTATTTAAACTCTTACGACACCTTATTATAATATTTTATTAAGTGACACATCATAGACGAGGTGTAACCGTTACAATACCCCTTAGATGCTTAAAGCCCACGTCCACTTGACGTGGCAAGGTAGGAGCAAACAAAAGAAACTTAACCAAAAGATTTTGAAAATAGTGATGGTCCTTAAGGACCATCATGCTCATATAGACCATCACTTATTAAGAGTTTCTTTCCTTTCTTTTTTTTTTTTATTTTTTATATTTTATTTTTACTTTTTCTTTTTTCTTTTTTTTTTAATTTTAGAATTATTACATTCTTCCCCCCCTTAAAGAAATTTAGTCCTCCAAATTTATGTACCTGATTACTGAAAAAGATAGGGATATTTTTTTTTTTTTCTTCATATTCTTTCAACTTCATTATTATTTTAGGTACATTTTTTTTAAAAAAAAACCATTTTCTTAATAATCTTAAACCTATTGCTCTGATACCATAACCCAAGAATTTACATTACTGATATTCCTGAGATGTGACAGTCAAAACATATGTACATCTCTTGATAGGACAAATTTACACTGACGAATTCTTACAAAGTAACAAAAAAAAAGCTTAGACACAACTACAATATCTTCCAAAGTTGCCCTTGACGAGTACTCAAAATGAAGCTGCAGTT
>NW_006499776.1:3601456-3749748 GCF_000471905.2 Amborella trichopoda
ATCCTAAAAATAATCATGATTGAAAGATATCAATATTTTCCAAAAGGAGATATATTAACGGAAATGCATCAACAGTTTCACTTTCAATAAATGCATAATTAAATATAATTCGAATAATTGAAATGCATATAACACTTTAACGGTAGTGCATAATTCAAAGGATTTCACAAAATACCCTACTGACGTCCCAAGTAGGTCACCTATATACCCCATCAGCGTCCTGATGGGTCCCTTAATCCCTATCGGCGTCCCAAATAGGTCCACTTAATCCCTGCAGGTTCACTTATATCTCACCGGTTACCGGATGAGTCCACTTAATCCCTACCGGCGTCCCGGATAGGTCCACTTATACCTCACCGGCGAACTGGATGAGTCCACTTGCATACTTAAATTATTTCTAAATCTCTTTAAACATTCGAAAGCAGCAATATCATGTACTCAACATATCACTGAAATCATTAATATGAATTTCACTTAAACCATTAATAACAGTCACTCTCTATAACATTTTAAAAATAACCAATCAAATATTTTGGGCTCAAATTTAGAGAGGTAGCAATTTGTAATAGCATTCTAGCATAATTGCCAATTTAATATGTATAGAAAAGCTCTTATAAAAATTCAAGAATTCGGAATTATCACAATTTATGGGATATCAATCCATAAATTATCACAATTTATGGGATATCAATTCACAACAATACTATAATCAATCGCAAAAATGTCAATTTTTTTAAATAATAAGGCAGTCATTTGCACATGAATTTTACAATGTCTAAATATTCAAAACAGTAGAAAGAAATATCACAATTTTTATTAAAAAGATTATTTTTCAAGATAATGAGGTCACGTGCGAATAAAATTTATCGTGTCTAAAATTCATGATAATAAACAGAAATAATTATTTCATTTTATTTTTAAAAAAAATGGATTATTTTTCGAGACAATGAGGTCACCTACACATAAAACTCATAAAATAAAGATCCTAGGCGGAAATATCACTATTTATTAAAAATAGACTATTTTTCGGGAAGATGATGTCACTTACACACAAAACTTATAAAATAAATATCCTTAAAGAAAATATCACTATTTATTAAAAACAGACTATTTTTTAGGAAGACGATGTCATTTACCTAAAATATTTGAGAGGGAGCTTCTGATAAAAATTCGGCTAGGGAGAGGAGCTCACTGTGTTTCGACCAGAAAGGGAAAGATTTCAAAAGTTTTCTAGGGTGGGAGTCCTCGCCTCTCGTATTTAAACTCTTACGACACCTTATTATAATATTTTATTAAGTGACACCTCATAAACGAGGTGTAACCGGTACAATACCCCTTATATGCTTAAAGCCCATGTCCACTTGACGTGGCAAGGCAGGAGCAAACAAAAGAAACTTAACCAAAAGATTTTGAAAACAGTGATGGTCCTTAAGGACCATCATGCTCATATAGACCATCACTTATTAAGAGTTTCTTTCCTTCTTTTTTATTTTTTTTTTTTATTTTTTTTTTTTACTTTTTTTTTTTTTTTTTTTAATTTTTAGAATTATTACAGAGGAGGTCAAAGGGAAATTACCCAACGTGGTAAATTTCTCTCTTAAAGTTGGGAGTGATGTCGGTGGGGTCCTGATTTCCCTCTGTGTGGGGGTGAGGAAACCCTCCCTCAAACAATCGCGGAGGTCCGTCGCACGTTGTGAACACACGGGCCCTCTTACATGCGGATAGGAAGCCGACGGTGAGAGAGATTTTTGCGACTGGAGTGTGAATCGTTCTTACACCGCTTGGGGGTTTGGGGACACACCCGGGTGGATGGCCCTCATAGAGCAATTACAAAGCCCTCCAGCTGCTCGTCAACACGATTTGGATGGGAGCCCTCCTCAGGTTCTCAATCTCTCTCTCCTTTCACTCTCTCTGGGCTATCGGGATAGGACCCTGATGTCTCTCCTCCTTGGATGCCCTTTCGTAAGGATTTGCTGACCGCTAAAGGGGGTGTGGGTCGAAGTCGAGGGGAAAGGACCACATGTTAGTACACGTCAGCTGGCGTGAGGACGGGAGCGGGCTGCCACACGTACAGGGTCACGTGTGCATAAGTGGGAGGAAGAGAGAGAGAGAGAGAGAGAGAGAGAGAGAGAAAGAGAGAAGGAATGACTCGGCTCGAGAGAAATGGGATGACCCCCGAGACTAGGATGTTCGCGAGACCGCGCACTCAGAGGTGCCCTCCTTCTCAAAGTTTTCTCATTTTTCCTCTCTCCTCTCTTGAATGGACTAAGGGCTCACAAAATAAGACAAGAAAAGAATAAACTAGCCTCGATTCTTCGTAGCCTTTGGGGCATTGGATCTTCCAAATAGGGGGCCTTTTGAAGCGATTTTTTGGACCATTTTACAAATGAGCTAAGCTTGCTTGCCTATATTGAGGATTCACTAAATAGGGGTGAATGCTCAAAAGTCAAGCTTAATTACATTTAAGAAAATTGAAAAAAAAACCAAAATTAGGCAAAAAAGACCAAAAAATCACTACGATCTTTTGTCCAAATGACAAGACTGTCCCAGCATTCAGAAAGCTTTGCCATGGGAAGACCTTGAAAGCTGATCCTGCAACTTGCGGCAACCGTTCCGCTTTTTCAGCAACATATCTTCGTTCTTCTTTCGATTGCGAGAATTTTGATGCCCTTCAACCGTGTTGTGGTGGCCTTCTTGCTAGAGGTGAAAGTCCGGCCAGTTTTGTGAACTTTGTTTTCCAATGCATCTCCAAGTTGCGTCATTTTAGCTATTGGCTCTGCTTTACAAGTCAGAGAATTTTGATTTGCTGCAAATTTGCGTCTTCGGCATTTTGGAATGTTACCCAAGAAGGGATTCCAGCAACTGACTGGATTTGCTTCTTTGGTGACCTGAGGACTTGCATTCATTGAACAAGGGATTGAATGCAATATTCATACCAGAATGTACCTCTATGTGAGGTGGTTCTTTTGAACTTTTCCTCCCGTCAATCCATGGCCTAGATTTTGAGCTATGCTTCACCGAATTCAAGCTTGTTGAACCTTTTTTTTTGTTCTGATTTCTCCGGTTGCTTTTCTCTTCAGAGCAACAGGGGTTCCTGATCACGTTATAGTGAGTGCCTTAGGTAAAAATGATGGGGTTGGCGTGATCTCGAACATGTCAACATTTGAGTTTGGTCAGATTTTAGAGAAAGGATCCGTGGGTTGGAAACTTTGATACCGAAAAACATTATCGCAGCCCCCATTTTTGGAACTGGTTTGGTGAAGTCACATCACGTTATGGTAAAACCCATGAGTTGCGAGGCCGCATGAGCATAGACCCTTCTAGAGGGGTTCGATTGAGCCCAAATTTGGTCCCCAGGGTTTTTTTGACATTCTAAGCACAATGGCGATGGTTTGGTGCCCTATTACAGCCTCTATCATAGGGATATAATGGAGGGTCCTTCTTTGGTATTAGGGCACTGCACCCAGGTCACTAGGCTGGAAGCTTTTTTTTTTGGAGCAATCCTGGCCTGCTGTTGTTTCATGAACCCGCAAGACCAGACTGTTGCTGCTCTGTCCTTATTCGCAAGAGCTCATTGAGGTACGTCGAAAATGATGTACAACAACTTGCCCCGTTGGATATTGCACTTCGAAGTGAGAAGTGCAACACTCGAAAAAATTTAACATCGTAGCTCCTCTGATGAATCCTTGCCAGGACGAGTTGATTGTCTCTAGATGATATTTTTTTTCTTGATCACCAACACAGTGCAATCCTCAAGGGGGCGACGAAAGTGGTTTCCAGTGGTCGGGTACCTTGTTGAGGGGCTTCCCCGGGTCTCGCCAAAATCTATTTTTCTTTTTAGGAGATCACATTGATATTATGTCGTCGGTGGGCTTACAACTTCTCCATGCAAACTCCTAATTTTCCATCCAGTGGGGGCCCTTCTTGTGAGCTTTATCTCATTCTGGCCGAGGAGGTCTTGATGTTCCAGTTGGAGGGGGCCCTTCTTGTGAGCAAACAGAAATGCTAAGGGCAAACAAGGTGCCTCTTGGCTTACGTCCTACAAGTCCAGTTAGGGGTCTCCCGAATTACCCAAACATGAAAGGAGGACCGCCTTCGAGGATGTCCCATTTTAGGGGACTTCACCTTGGATGCTTGAAGGTTAGTGGAGGAAGAAAAGGCAGACAAGGTACCTCTTTGGCTTATGCCTTACTGGTCTAGCTGGGGGTTTCTCGACGTATTTCGATTGTTCGGGCTTGATAAGAGGAAGGCCTCTGAGGCAGTCCCATTTTAGGGGCCTTCACCTTGGTTGCTAGAGTTTAATGAGAAGAATGATAGGCAAGGTACCTCTTTAGCTTACGCCTTACTGGCCTGACTAGGGGTTTCTCAACGCATCCCGATTGTCCAGAATTAATTGGAGGATGGATTCTGAGAGGCGGTCCCATTTTAGAGGACTTCACTCTTGCTACAAGAGCTTGATGGAAGAGAAGACGAGGAGAGGATTTTTTTTGTAATGGTGGCACTAAGGCTTGGGATAAAAGGGTGGCACCAGAGCACTAAGGCTCCGGTACTAAAAATAAGAAGGCTGCATTAAGGCCTAAGATAAAAAAGACGGTGGCATTAGTGCCAAAAATGTTTTGCAGGCACTGGGGTCGAAGTTTTTTCTTGGAGGCACTGAGGCTGGAAAGAATTTTTTGGAAGGCATAGGGCCTAAAGTTTTTATTGGAAGGCAAAGGGGCCAGAGAGTTGTTTTTTGGAGGGCATTGGGGCCGGAGTTTTTTTTGAAAGGAACTGGGGCTGGAGTTTTTTTTTTTTAGGCACTAGGGCCAAAGTTTTTTTTGGAAGGTACTAGGGCCTGAATTTTGTTTTTTGGAAGGAACTGGGGCTGGAGAGTTTTTATTTTATTTTCAAAGGCACAGGGGCCGGACAGTTTTTTTTTTTAAGGCACAGGGGCTGAAGAGTTTTTTTTTGGAGGCACTAGGGCCGGAGTGAGGAGGTTTGGCCCGAAGGCCGGTAGCAATAGGTTCGGTCTAGGCGCCCATTGCGGGTTTTCACCAGGATCGAGGGGATATGGTGTCAGCACGGTGGTTTTCACCATATCATTTGTTGGGGCGCGTTTACCTGTGTCTTTGAGGTCACGTCCACCCTTTAGTTTCTGCTTTTACTCATGAAGCCCTTTGCGGGTTATTGCCATTCCTGGATTTTTTCCTCAGGACTCCTTTAGTCATGGATTCGTGGCCATACCAGCCTGTCATTTTTACTCATGGTGCCCTTTGAGGGTTTTCACAATTCCCCTGTTTCTTTTGTTTGGTGATTTTACCCATAGCCCCTTTATTTTTGTGCTATGCCCGGCTTCTCTATTTTTTTTTTTTGGGGGAGAAAGAGGGCACCAACATGGTGAACCTTGACAGATGAGTATTGAGAGTCTTAAGGGTGTGGCCCTGCCCCAAGTTGATTGTAGTGGTTGGGGGCCAAGGCAAGGCATCTTTTTGCCTTCTAGGGCATTGCCTCGAAGTGTAGCATTACGATCACCCAAGCGGCTTGTGTCCATGAGGGGTTGATGATGGAGGTGTCTGTGGGAGGTGTTGATGGTGCCTGCGGTGGTGGGATGTAGGAAATACTTGTGGGGTGGTGAAGTTATGGAGGCACCCGCGGGGGGTGGAATGAAAAGGCACCCGCAGGGGGTGGTGTAGACAGCACCCGTGGGTGTGGTGAAGATGGGACCCATGGGGGGTGAATGAAGAGGGCACCAGCGGGGGGTAGCATGAAGATGGGACCCGTGGAGGGGGGGGGGGGAGGGGGAATGAAGACGACACCTGCGGGTGGTGGCATGAAGATGGGACCCACGGGGGTTGAATGAAGACATGCCCAGAGGGAGGGAAGAGGGCACCTGCGGGTTGTTGAAGAGGGAACCCGCAGGGGGCGAATGAAGAGGGCACCCACGATGGTGGCATGAAGATGGGACCCACAGGGGGTGGAGAGGAGGAGGCACCTGCGGGGTATGTGGAGATGGCACCAGCGAGAGTGGAATGATTGCACCCACGAGGAGCGAAGAGGCCACCCGCGGGGGGTTTAAGAGCGCACCCGCAGGAGACGAATGAAGAGGGACACCAGTGGGGGGTGGTAAGAAGATCGGACCCACGGAGGGTGGAGAGGAGGAGGCACTCGCGGGGGGTGGAATGATGACAGGACCCGCAGGGGGTGAATGAGGAGGTCACCTATGAGAGGTGGCATGAACATGGGATCCACAAAGGGAGGGGGGTGAATGAAAAGGGAACCCACGGGGGGCGAAGAGGGCACCCGCGAGGGGTAAATGATGATATGCCCCGAAGGGGGCAAAGTGAAGACATGCGCCAAGAGGGCAAAGTGGGCACCCACGAGGGGCGAAGAGGGCACCCGCAGGGGGTGAATAGGGCACCCGTAAGGGGTGGCATGAAGATGGGAACTGTGGGGGGTGAATGATGATCTTCCCCGAAGAGGGTGAAGTGAAGACATGCCGTAAGGGGGTGTAGTGGGCACCCACGGGGGCGAAGAGGGCACCCATGGGTGGTGCAGATGGTACCCACACGGGGTGGCATCAATATGGGACCTATGGGTGGTGAATGATGATGTACCCCGAAGGGGGCGAAGTGAAGACATGCCCCGAGGGAGCAAAGTGGACACCGGCGAGGGGCGAAGAGGGCACTCATGGGGGGTGAAGAGGGCATTCACGGGGGGTGAAGAGGGCACCCACTTGGGTGGCATGAAGATGAGACCTACTAGGGGTGAATGATGATATATCTCTAAGGGACGAAGCGGAGACTTGCCTCAAGCGGGTAAAGTTTATAGATGTGGCGTTCGACTGACAAGGTGCCTGCATGCTGAGCAAGGTCATATGGAGACTAGGCCTTTTATAAGGGGGCCACGCAGGACAGCATGAGGGCAGCTTTTCCCCTTTATGACGAAGTTCCCTTTTTTGATGCTCCTTTGTGTAGAGGCAGCGCAGAGACATTGTTTTCTTTGGAGAGCTTGGCCGGTAAGTGATGCCCGCTGTGAGGCCTGACTGCTTGACACCGACCTTTCGGGTGAGTGTGGGCATTGGGCGGCTGACTCCTGGGTATGTCAGGCTTAGCACACTCATCGAAGGGCACGTTGAAGGAGGAGGTGTGAATCGTCCTGGGGGAGGTAGAGGAGCTAAAGACGAGGATGAGGGAGTCGCTCGACCGCTTTTAACACTCTCTCTTCTTATTGTAAATGGGTCGCCGACTCGCCCAAATTTTGTAACATTATTTGCATATGAATAAGACAATTAGTTTTCTTATTCTTTCTATTTGATGCATCTGAGGTTTCTTCTTTCTATGCCTTTTATTTTTGGTTTCACATCTTCCCCCTTCTTTTTGTGAGAGAGAGGGGCAATAACGACGAGAATTGGGGCGCTTACCAGGAGTGTGCGTGATCATTCTCCCGGGGTGCTGCGGACCCCTACCGGTGTGTTGTTGTGTTAGGAGGTAGTTTTAGAGTCATACCCCCACGATTGTACTAAGGCCTACTTAAAGTCATACCCTTGGTATTGATAGTAGCGTGCGCCTTTAGGTCCCTACACCCGCGTACGGAGAACCTTGAGGGGTTCTTACAGCGGAATGCTGACTTTCCTCAGCAAAGAGGACTTGCCTCGAGATGAAATCGAGTAGGGTAGGTCGATGGGGTAAGGGCTCTGCCTCATCTGGGTGTAGGGGAGACTGGACATCTCGGGTTTGTGTGACTGGCTCCTCCCAGTCGTGTCTCTCTATACCAAGCGGGTGGGGCTCTTATGCATGGGGTGTGAACATCACACCCGCGCAATGAGCCGTGTTGCCATTAGTTCTCTTCAGCCCTCGGTGGGCATGATACACGTGCCATGGTGCCAAAGCATTGGAGAGAGAGGATTCAGTGGCACTGGTAACAGGGCTTCGAGCTCGCCCTATTACCGGATGGGGATGGGGACATTGATGGGGTATTCTGGTCCGGGACAGAGCTTGTTCGTCGATCAAGACTATCCATCCATCTTGGATGTATCCTTGAAGGATGTCCCAGAAGCCGTAGCAGTGAAACAAGTCGTGGCCTCTCAGCCGGTTGTAAGGGAACCACGAGCTCTGGCTTTTGCCAACCTCTCGCCTTTGTGTCTTTGAGGCACAGGGCACGATCATCTCGTGTTGCACCATCACGTCGAAAAGAGTAGGGAGCCAGTAGAGCTGTGGCTCGGGCTCAGGAACTTCATCGTCCAGCTCTTCGTGGATCGTGACCACATGACAGGTTTCCAGTGTCTCGAAAGCCATCTTGAGGTCCTCCAAATTGATCTGCCCCTTTTGGATCAGGGCTTCAATATAGTCCTTGAGCTGGATATAGTCCGCGACAGGGTGCCCTAGCATTTGGTGGAACGCATAGTAGTTGGGATGATCAATCCATTCTGTGTGGTCCAGCCATTTACTAAGCGGGAGGGTCACCATATCTTGCTCAATCCACAAGCTGAGGAGGGTCGGCACCCATGCCTTGTTGAAGCTATAATGTTGATTTAGCTTCTGCCTAAACTCTTTAGCTCGCTTTATGTCACGGTAACCTAGTGGTACGTGTTTCAAGATTTAAAGAGAACTCGAGACTTGAGATCGCTCTCTCGGGAACCTTGTGTATAAAACAAGGGCAGGTACACCAACCGGTGAGAGAGGAATTAAGGTGTGAGGCGAGACACACCTTACCTGGGTTCATGACGGACTCGGGCAGACTCACATGGGTGCCCTCTTAAATCATGATGGAAAGCCCACCAAGCCTATGGCTGTTTCACAATCTCCTCCCTTGACATGTTCTCTCTTGTTTCTGTAATCACACACGCACATGTAAGTATACAAGGAAAGCAGGTCAGAGGACCTCACTTTGTCTTTAAGTGAATGCACACGAGCATACATTCGAGGGGTAGAATAAAAAAATGGAGACTAGTCTGATGTTCACCTGGTTTCCAGAAGAAAAAAAAAAGAGTAGAATAGAGATGAGAAGAAAGGACGGGGGACTGTTGGAAAATGAAAGATTAATATGACTTTGAGCTAATCTCATAAAGAGGATAAACAAATAAACTCTTAGAGGCTGGTCTACTTTTCACCCAATACTCCAAGGAAGGAACTTTAAATACCGGTATGGCTTTCAACCAGCACTTTAAAAGAAAGGGACTCTAAAGACGAGTATGTCTTTCAACCAGTACTTTAAGAAAGGGTTTTAAGGACTGTATGGCTTTCAACCAGTACTTTAAAGAAAGGGCTTAAAAGACTAGTATGGCTTTCCACCAGTACTTTAAAGAAATGGCTCTAAAGACTGGTATGGCTTTCAATCAGTACTTTAAAGATGAAATGTGTGTTTTAGAAATGAATGAAGGTTAATATGGTCAATAGAGAGAAAGAGAGAAGGAAGAAATGGAATAAGGGAAGAGAAGAGGAGAAAATAGATGATATAAATGAATAAGAGAGACGAAATTTGACAAGGCAACAAGACTGTCACAGGGGCAAGACTAGCGCGATGGCAAATTTGACGTGGTAGTTAGACGGGCATGGTGGTTCTGACCGGCACGACGACTAAATTACTCGACGTCAAAACAACCACACAGACTAATCGGGCACCATAGTTAGCTTGATGTAGCAGTTAGACGGGCATGGTGACTCAGACCGACGCTGTGGCTAAACTGCTCTTCGGTAAGACCAACTTGATAACACAAGGCTTAACCTATCCTCTGGTCAAACCAGAGAAGAAAAGTTAAAAGAAAAGAGAAGAGAAGAAGAAGGGGAAGAGGAAGAGTTAGAGAAGAGATAGAGAAAAGGAGAGAGGGAAAAGAGAGAAGGAAAAAGAGGAGAGATAAGAGAGACAGAAGAGAGATAAGAGATAGAGGACAAAAGAGTGAGAACAGGATGAGAAAGAAGGAAAAGGAGAGAGATAAGAGAGAGATGAGAGAGATAATGGAGAGAGGAAACAAAGAAAGAGAAAGGAGAGAAGAAGAAAGAGAAGAGTCATCCATGGGGTGAGCATTACCGTGCATGACAGGGAAGAGAGAGACAAAAGAAAGTCATGAATAACGATAAGCACTGTTCTTCATAATGGAAGAGAGAGAAAGAGAATGAACATGGACGGCGATAGGTTCTGTCGTCCATGACCGGAAAAAGAGATGAGTGAGAGTGAACATGGACAGTGATAAGCTCTGCCGTCCATGACAGAAGACAGAGAAAGAACATGGATGGTGATAGGCTCTGTCGTCCATGACTGGGGAGAGAGAAGAAGAGATGCACGGTAATAAGCACCATCGTACTTGACAAATGAGAGAGAGAAGAAAAGGCATGTGTGGCAATAAGCATTGTCTTGCATGTCAAGAAGAACTCAGACACTACCCGGCCCGCCACTTTGGAAAGAGCCCAGTTCAATGTCCGTGTCAGAGAATGGGGTGAGAGACGTCATGCGCACGGCAGTGGGCATGCAAGAAAGTAAGAAAGAGGAAGCGAGAAGACTCACACTATAGTAAGCATGTGCGACAGTGGGCGCATGACGGTAAGAGAAAGAAGAGGGAGTGAGAGCACGACAGTGAGAAAGAAGAAGAGAAAAGTGTCATCGTGCACGATGTCGTCGAGCCTGTGCATGGCCCATGGTTGACACCTGCCTGCTGCATGTTGCCACCCTGCCACTTGTTGGGCCGCATGACACTATGGTTGCCACTTGGCAAGCCCAGGATGCCACCTCCCATGTGAGAGAGTACAAAAGCCCCTCTCTTCCTTTGCTTCACGTTTTGGAACCCATCCTTCCCTCTTGAATCACTAAACTCTAGCCCCCTTTGAGCCTTGTGGGAGAACTTAGAGTGAAGAGTGGGTGGACAGTTTGACGAGCTTGTTAGTGAGCTGTGTGAGGGATTGAGAGTGTCATTGCACTCAAGGTAAGTAGATCAACACCTTTCACGATCTTAATTATAAAAGCATGAAATTTAAATATGACTTTCTATTAATTGTGAAAAGAAAAGGATGCATACATGCTCTGTTTTTCAGGGAATTAGGCCATCCTTTGCATGATATGATGAGCACTGAAATCCTTCTTGATTCTCTTGAACATTTGTAGGATGGTGTTCCTATGCATCTAACTAAGGAAGGAAGAGGTTTCATATTAAAATACAGTACAAATTGGTAATCATTGACTGTTCTTTGGAGTATTTTATGAGCACACGGTGAAAATCCAGGGAATTTTCATATTCTTGTGATGAACTTTTGACTAACCAAATGATGTACAAATGGCTAAATTACCTCCATTTGAAAGATATATTTGTCTACTACGATGTTTATTTTTAAATGTTGTTCAAATTCCTTATAAATGAGGAGCTATACTTCAATTTGTGAAAGAGTGTCACTATGAGCAGATTTCACTGAAATTCTTGTGTCTGTTGTCATGAGAGTTTGACTAACCAAATGGAGTCCAAAATCTTTAAAACCGCTGCCATTTGAAATATTTGTGTGTTTACTTAAATTTTAATGTTTAAATAATTCCGAAATACTCTCTAGATTGGAAATTATGCCCCTAATAAGAGGGATATAACACTGTTAGCAGAAATCATCAGAATTTAGAAATTTACTTTTGTTTCTATGAGCATTTGATTGACCAATTGGAGTCCAAATTCTTTTAAATCACCTTTGTTGGAAAGATATGTGTTTCTATTTGAACTTTGGTTTTAAAACTAGCCCATAATTCTATCAAATTTTGGAGTTATACTTCTGTTTGTGTAAAATGTCACTGTCATAAATTACTGCAAATTCCAAACACTGTTGCTCATGTTACGTTGGGCTTTTAACTGATGAAATGATGCAAAAACAGCTTCAAATTATCTTCGAACGAAAGATATACATCTATATTTGAAGTGAAGATTGAAATTGAGTTGAAATTCCTCATGAATTGAATTCCATGTCTCATTTAGTATATGCATATCTCTGATGGGAATGACAGTAGACCCCAAACTATTATTATGAACTATGCAAACGTTATATACTGATGTTTCTGAACACAGCTAAATCCCTTCATAAGGAGATTTAAATTATTCGTCATGAGATACTGAAAATGCTTACTTATGACATACTGTGATTCTATTATCTATAAGTGACATAACCACTACACAATGGGTCCTCCACTAGTACTTGGATATTTTGATTATGTTATCTATATGTGACATGACCACTATGCAATGGGTCCTCAATTGGTAGTTGGATATTGTGATTATGTTATCTATATGTGACGTATCCACTATGCAATGGGTCCTCCATTGGTAGTTGGATATTGTGATTATGTTATCTATATGTGACATGACTACTACGCAATGGGTCCTCCATTAGTAGTTGGATATTATGATTTTGTTATCTATATGTGACATGACCACTACGCAATGGGTCCTCCATTGGTAGTTGGATATTGTTATTCTATTATATTGAGGCTGATATATTTGATATGACTACTACGTAATGGGTCCTCTATTGGTAGTTGGATAGACTATGCCTCGACTCCAATGATAGGATTGGAGTCGGAAGGTGATTGTAAATAAAAAGGGAGGGTCACGCCCCCTCGCATTATTATGCGCATTATGCATTGGGTCCTTTAATGGTAGTGTAATGCCCTCTTGCCTGAAGGCATAAGAAGAGCGTCATGTCTTATAAGGCCACCACCTATCGAAAACCCCAAAGTGCGATAGGGAGCGTATGTGTGAGTGAGGGCATTACGAAATGGGGCCTCTATTTATCATTGTCCTCCCTCCTAAATGAGGGTAGGAGCTCCAAGTTCAAGATTAGCTTTTCCTGATCGATGTGACTTCTACTTTGGGAGTAGACAACTCTAGACTTTACTTATGTACTTTGTGTGTTCTTTTTGGGTACTGACCTATTACTGTGATAAGAGGTGAAATAATTGTTAGCTCATACAATATGTATTGTGTTGATGTCTGAATCATACTCCATTTTACACTGCTAGTGTATTCTGATGCCCGACTTTACTCGATTATACCGGTATAATCTGTGATGAACTGTGGGTCATATTATCATGTATGTCTGCATGTAGGCAGAATGTAAGGGTAATGATCTACTTACTAGGCCTTTAGCTCATTCCTCTCTTTTTCCCCTCTATATAGAGTGCTGCCGACAACTCTTGAGTAGGCAGCTAAACGGTGGTGGCATGCATTTGAAGCTTTGGATCTGACAAAGGAACATTTGATAAGTAGGTGTTTGGTGGCAGTGCCACAGCATTGTTTGGTGATATACTGTAATATCAGGCTTGTAATGCCTTGAACAATATTGTAAAGAATTTTGGAGACTGAATGTGTATATAATGGTTTTATTTAATTCAATTTTTGGTGCTTGTTGTATGAGTTTTATTTTGTTTTTGTGGTTTACTTTGATTCCACTTTTCTATAATGCGTTGAGCCATCCGGTCAAGATCCCGCACTCTGTCGCCTTCTGACAAGGTACGGTAGGGGTCATGGGGCAAGGTCGTGACAATTATGGTATTAGAGCAGCCAAGATATGATTCTTAGCCAAGAGAGTCTTAACAGTGTCTCTAGAATAGTTCTAAATAGGCTGGTAACTGGGTGCTTCTATTTTAGTCCAAGATGTCAAGGACTTGTGCCAATAATGCTAGCTCTAGTAAAGAGAACACCGAGGTCCTCGGTGAATTCTTTAAGGCCTTGGGGACCATGACCGAAATGATGAAAGACAGCATGCCGGCCTTAGCTACTCCTCCCTCTGTACTGACTGACAATGGGTTGATAGAAAGATTTAGAAGGCTAGCACCTTCGATGTTTTTGAGGCACGGGGGAGTGGAAAAAGAAGTGCGATGGAGAAGACAAGTGAAAAAAATATTTGAGGTGTTACATTGTACTGATGAACAGAAGGTTAGGCTGGGAACCTTCATGTTAGAAGGGGATGCTGAGCACTTGTGGTGGGAAACGTCAGAGAAAGAAGTTAATTGGGAAAACCTTTTGGAAGCATTCAATGAGAAGTACTTCCCTGACTCTGTATGGGAAAGAAAGGAAGTGAAGTTCTTTAAGCTGCAACAAGGAAACCTATCAGTGGAGCAATATGAAGCTAAGTTTGCTGAGCTGTCAGGATATGCGCCACACCTCATCAATACTGAGGCACGAAAGGAAAATAAGTTTGATAGAGGCCTCAAGCAAGAAATAAGGGGGAGGGTGATATCAGTGAACCTCAAGACCTTCTCCCTTTTGGTAGATTTGGCTATGAAGATTGAGAGGGACTATGAGGAGTCCCAATTCGGGGGAAATAGGAAAATGAGACTAGCCCAGTTTGGGAACATTTGGAGGAAGACTCGACCACCTCTAAGGAGAATCTTCAAGGGAAGAGATAACCAAAGGAACAAGAATATTAAGAAGACCTTTCCGAACGACATAAGGAAGAACTAGCACCTGACGTGCCCATATTGTGGGAAGGACAATCACTCTACGACTAAGTGCTGAAGAAGGGCAGGAGCATGTTTCAGATGTGGCAAGCCTGGCCACCTGATCAAAGACTGTCTGGCAAAGGGACTAGAAAGCCGACCGAAGACTCAAGGTCGGGTATTTTCTCTCACAGAACGAGAAGCCAAGGCGTCTTCTTATGTAACCCAAGTTATGCTTTTTGTTTGTGGCATGGAAGCTAAAATTCTGATTGACCCTGGATCTTCGCACTCTTTTGTTGCAGCTTACTTTGCATGCCACATACATGTTAGAGTTGCACTTCTTGACTGGACATTGGTAGTATGCATACCTATGGTGAAATCTATAGAAATGGATATTGTTTAGAAACATTGTGGAGTCTTTCTTGAAGGATGTGACTTACCTATATACTTGATACTATTTGACATTCAAGATTTTGATGTTATTTTGGGCATGGACTGGTTGTCTACACATTATGCTATACTAAATTACTATGATAAAACTGTAACCTTTAAACGCTCAAATCAGGCTGAGTTGAACTTTAAGGGCATTAAGGATGGCTCCCCTTTGCACCTTATTTCAGCCTTTCAGGCTTCTTGTCTGTTGGCCAAAAGATGTGTTGGGTATTTGGCTTATGTAGTAAAGAATCGAGATGTCCAGTTCAAGTTAAAAGAGATACCAGTGGTGAGGGAATATCCTGAAGTTTTTTCTGAGGATTTGACCTCTTTACCTCCAGTTAGGGAGGTAAAATTTGAGATAGATGTGGTCCCATGCACTACTACCATCTCTAAAGCCCCTTATAGGATGGCCCCTGCCGAATTATAGGAGTTGAAGGAACAACTACAGGATTTCTTGAAAAAGACGTTTATTCGACCCAGTGTGTCACCTTGGGGTGCACTGATCCTATTTGTGAAAGGAAAGATGGTTCTTTAAGGTTTTGTATAAACTATAGACAGCTGAACCAGGTCATTGTAAAGAATAAGTATCCCATGCCTAAAATTGATGACCTTTTTTACCAGCTTCAAGGGGACCAAGTATTTTATAAGATTGATCTTCGGTCAGGCTATCATCAATTGTGGGTCAAGGAAGAAGAAGTCCCTAAGACCGCATTCAGGACCCAATATGGCCACTATAAGTTCTTGGTAATGCCATTTGGGTTGCCCAATGCCCCGACTCTCTTTATGGATTTGATGAATAGATTTTTTAGACCCTTTCTGCATGATTTTGTGGTGGTCTTTATAGATGATATTTTGATATATTCAAGGAACCTGGAAGAGCATGTGCAGCACTTAAGAATGGTCCTCCAGACTCTAAAGGCAAAGAAGTTGTATGCTAAGTTGGGGAAGAGCAAGTTTTGTCTTCTAAGCGTGGCCTTCCTTGGGCACATTATTTTTAAGGATGGGGTCAAAGTTAACCCATGTAAAATTGAAGCCGTACTCAGGTGGGGAGGATCAACAAATGTCACAGAGGTCAGCAGTTTTCTAGGACTACCAGGATATTATATGCGCTTCATAGAAGGGTTCTGAAAGATAGCACGCCCTTGACTCGCTTAACCCATAAAGACGTGAAGTTTGTGTGGTCAGATAATTGTGAGATAAGTTTTCAAGAACTGAAGAAGAGACTGACTACAGCCCTGATACTGTCCTTAACTAAAGGGATTGAGGATTTTGTGGTTATACTGACGCCTCTCATAAAGGGCTTGGATGTGTACTGATGCAACGAGGGAAAGTCATAGAGTATGCCTCCAGACAATTAAAGCCCCACGAGCAAACTTACCTAACTCATGACTTGGAACTCGTGGCTATAGTGTTTGCCTTGAAAATCTGGAGACATTACCTCTATAGGGCCCAATTTAAGGTATTTACATATCATAAGAGCCTCAAGTATCTATTTTCTTAAAAGGAGTTAAACATGAGGCAGAGAAGATGGATGGATTTATTAAATGACTATGACTGTACCATCAACTACTAATCGGGCAAGACCAATGTAGTAGCAGATGCTTTAAGCAACAACATGGTATCAGTGGCACACCTATTGATTCAAGAGATGAAATTATTAGAAGATATAGTGGAGTGGCACCCAACCCTACCCCCTAGTGATGGGGTAGGAATGACTGCTTATATGAGGATGGAGCCCTAGCTCTTTCAACAAATATGAATGGCACAAAAGGAAGATCCCCAACTTATGAAAATTCTAGAAGAAATAAAGCTGGGAAGAAAGGATGACTTCTCTGTTACCAGTGATGATCTGTTGAGCTTTAAGGATCGAGTATGTGTTTCGAATGATAAAAGTGTGAAGCGGGTTATTTTGAAGGAAGCACACCACTCCTGTTATATTGTACACCCAGGGAGTACTAAGATGTATCAAGACCTGATGAAAACTTTATGGTGAAATGACATGAAAAGGAAAGTGACATGATTTGTCCATAAGTGCTTGACATGCCAGCAAGTGAAAGTTGAGCATTAGACACCTGCCAGACTATTGCAACCCTTGCCCATGCCAGAATGGAAGTGGGAACACATTATAATGGATTTTGTCTTTGGCTTACCGAGAACAAGTGTTGGGCATGATAGCATTTGGTTCATTATGGACCGGCTGACTAAAGCTGCTCACTTCTTACCAGTCCGCACAACATGTACTTTGAATAAATGGCTCAGTTATACATTAAAGAAATTGTAAGGTTGCATAAAATACCTATCAGCATCGTGTCCGATAAAGACACTAGATTTACTTCGAGATTTTGGAATGGTTTGCAATCAGTTTTGGGGATAAGACTTACTTTTAACACTGCTTTCCACCCCCAGACTGATGGGCAGTCAGAAAGGACTGTTTAGACCCTGGAGGATATGTTAAGGGCTTGTGTTACTGATTTCAAAGGAAGATGGGATGATCATCTATCTCTGATAGAATTTGTTATAACAACAGCTTCCAAGCCAGTATTCAAATGACACCTTTTGAAGCCTTGTATGGGAGGAAGTGTAAACCACCTATCTGTTGGGATGAGGTTGGTGAAAGGAGACTCTTGGGGCCAAAAATTGTTCAAGCGACCTCAGAAAAGATTGCCTTGGTTTGAGAGAGACTTAAGACTGCTCGGAGTAGGCAAAAGAGTTACGCTGACAATCGGAGGAGAGACCTCGAGTTTGAGGTGGGTGATCGAGTATTCTTGAAGGTATCACCAACAAAGGGTATTATGAGAGTTGATAATAAAGGAAAATTGAGCCCACTATTCATTGGACCATTTGAAGTTTTGGAAAGAGTTGGGAGTATGGCTTATCGACTTGCCTACCACCTGAGTTGGCGAGTATTCATGATATGTTTCATGTATCACTGTTAAGGAAATATCAGTTGGACCCATCCCATGTTTTGAAGTATAAGTCAATTCTGATTAGGGAAGATTTGACCTATTTTGAGCAATCGGTTGAAATACTGGACAGAAGGTTGCAGGTGTTGTGCCATAAAGAAATTCTTCTTGTCCGTATTTTATGGAAATATCATTCAAAGGAAGAATCAACCTATGAACAAGAGAATGAGATCCGAGATAAGTACCTCCATTTATTTGGCCAACTGAGACATGATTTTGGGGGCAAAATCCTAATTAAGGGGGGGGGGAATGATGTAACGACCCAAACTTTCTCGGCCAGATAGAGTGCACGATGGGATAAGGAGGGAAGCATGCTGCAATAAGTGTGCGCGACAGTGGGCACGCACGGCAGTAAGAAAGAGGAAGAGAGGAGACGCCCACAACAATAAGCATGCACGGCAGTGGGCGGACACAACAGTAAGAAAGAGGAATAGAAGAGACGCACGCAACAGTAAGCCTGCGCGACAATGGGCACACACAATAGTAAGAAAGAGGAAGAGAGGAGATGCGCGTGGCAGTAAGCATGCGCGACAGTGGGCGCGCACAGCAGTAAGAAAGAGGAAGAGAGAAGCTGCGTGTAGCAGTAAGCGTGCGCAGCAGTGGGTGTGCGATATTAAGAGAAAGAAGAGGGAGTGAGCACGCAACAGTGAGAAAGAAGTAGAGAAGAATGCCGTCGTGCGTGATGTCGTCGCGCCTAGGCATGGCCAATGGTTCACACCTGCCTGCTGCCACTTTTAGGGTAGAATGACATTAAGGTTGCCACTTGGCAAGCCCAAGATTCCACCTCCCATGTGAGAGAATACAAAAGCCCCTTCTCTCCCTTTGCTTCACGTTTTGGAACCCATCCTTCCCTCTTGAATCACTAAACTCTAGCCCCCTTTGAGCCTTGTGGGAGAACTTAGAGTGAAGAGTGGGTGGACTGTTTGAGGAGCTTGTTAGTGAGCTATGCGAGGGATTGAGAGTGCCATTGCACTCAAGGTATGTGGATCAACACCTTGAATGTTCTTAATTATAAAAGCATGAAATTTAAGTATGAGTTTCTATGAATTATGAAAAGAAAAAGATGCCTACATGCTCTGTTTTTCAAGGAATTAGGCCTTTCTTTACATGATATGATGAGCACTGAAATCCTTCTTGATTTCCTTGAAAATTTGTAGGATGGTGTTCCTATGCATACAAATTAGGAAGAAAGAGGTTTCATATTGAAATACAGTATAAATTAAGAATTATTGACTGTTCTTTGGGGTATGTTATGAGAACGCGGTGCAATTTCAGGGAATTTACATATTCATGTGATGAACTTTGGACTAACAAAATGATGTCCAAATGGCTCCAAATTTCCTCCATTTGAAAGATATATGTGCCTAATACGATTTTCCTATTTAAATGTTGTTCAAATTCTTAATAAATGAGGATTTATGCTTCAATTTGTGAAAGTGTGTCACTGTTAGCAGATTTCACTGAAATTCAAATTTGTTGCCTCTATTGTCATGAGATTTTGACTAACTAAATGGAGTCAAATTTCTTTCAAACCACTTCCATTTAAAAGATATGTGTGTTTACTTAACGTTTCATGTTGAAATCATTTCAAAATACCCTCTAGATTGAAAATTATGCCCCTTGTGAACCCCAAACTTTTATTATGAATTATGCAAACGTTATTGTTTGAACACATTTTTTAGCACCTTGTGTTCCTATGCGGAATAAAAGAGAAGCCAGTCAATAAAACCTTAACGTATAGTGGAATTCTCGATAGTCTCAGAATTTCCCCAGAAAGGGTCAGAATCTTCCAAAGCACTCCTAAAGGCCACCTACCAAGTTTCGTCTCAATCCGACATGTCTAAGGCCATGCAGCCAAATAAAAAATTTAGGAAATATCAGCCTCTAGCACCCTGAAACAGACCCCATAACTAAAAATATATTTTCGATGAGTAAAACAGCTATGGGACCACTTTCATTATATCTGGTACAGTTGAAAACCCCAATGGGTCAAGTTTCAGCTTAATCAGCTATTCCAAGACAAAGTAATGGGTTAAACATTAAAAAAGCGTAGGCCGCACGCTATTCTCGTGCGGCCTCCCTACACCAATCGCCATTAATGGAAGCTGATGTGTACAGTCCCAAGCAGCAACTTAAAAGACCCGTATCTCACTCTTTTTGAGTTGGATCGCTCTCAAATTTGATGAGCGTGTTCGTCTCATCAAGATGAGCGTTTTGATATGTGGCACGACCCGTGACGATACCCGAGCAGGGACAAAACCTAGAGAGAAGTTGATGATTTGTGAAGATAGTTGCAAAAAATTCAGCAGCAGCACGCTGCACTTGAGTGGCCATATCACGATGCTCGCTTACCCGATCAACGCTACACCAATTGCATTATGTACATAAGGTCTAGGGCTATCTTTGGCCTGAACTCCGCGGACGATGAACGGTTGGATTCAGCACACGAATGTGTCAAAGTTTCTGTAGATTTCGGCCGCTAGATTTTTAGATTCTGGCAAAAGCCCAAGATGACAAAATCTTCATCCGGGCATGAAATCAAGCTGCATTCGTTGCAACGTGATCGCGACGACGTGCTTAGTGTAATCCAACAAAGAAATCAAAGAAAAACATCAAGAAACAAGCACACTATAGATAAGAAGTTTTCAAGATCTATACAAATTTTGAGTCGCATGATTGTGGCCTAAAAACATGATCCATGCCTCGAACTTGGTATCAAATCGATCGTCACACCGAGCACGATAAGAAAGCAATCATCTTTCGGCCCAATGGACGTCAGAGAGATCTCAAATCATCCATGGAAGATCACGCAAGTTCTAGGGCAGCAGCAGCGACTGTTTTGAAATTTCATCTATTGTTGAGCACAGGCAAACAGTCCTTTTGCACCCAATTTTAGATTTTTTTTTAATTCAATTAAATTTTAATTATCATCAATTTAGGTATTTTTTAGGCGTACACCCATGTTTGGGCCCAATTCTATAAGTACATGCAAAACACAATTGTTATAAAACCCTTGATTTTTCAATACTCATCAATAAAATTTGAGAGTTTTCACGTTCAAATTGTGGGTTCCTCTTGGAGAGAGAAAGGAGAGAGAATAAAAAGTCCAGAACCGTTTGGTGGAGGTTATTTTCTCTCTCATCCTCTCATCTCTCTCCTCTTCTCATCTATCTCTTTCTCTCTCCATCTCTATCTCTATCTTTCTCTTTCCTCTTCTCATCTCTCTCTTTTTCTCTCCTTCTCTCATCTCTCTCTTTCTCTCTCCTCTTCTCATTTATCTCTTTCTCTCTCTCCATCTCTATCTCTCTTTCTCTCTCCTCTCATCTCTCTCTTTCTCTCTCCTACTCTCATCTCTCTTTCTCTCCTCCTTTCATTTCTCTCTTTCTCTCCTCCTCATCTCATCTCTCTCTTTCTATCTCCTCTTCTATCATATCTCTTTCTTTCTTTTCATCTCTATCTCTCTTTCTCTCTCCTCTCGTCTATATCTCTCTTTCCTTTTCCTTCTCTAATCTTCTTTATCCACTTTCCTTCTCTCTCTTCTGTCTCTCCTTTCTTTCTTCTTCACTTTCCTTCTCTCTCCTTATTCTTTCTCTTTCCTCTCTCTTTTCATGCATGGCGGAGCCTGTCGCTTGACGTGATGTATTCTTGTTTCTAGGACCTAAACAATGACCGGGGTCATAACCCGAGTGGTGAGCCAGGCCTTTGTCAAAGTTCATCTTATTCCCCAATGTCATAGACGACGGAAGCTCATCGCCATCCATGTTTTCTCTCTTACAATTCTTGTGTCATGAATGGTGGAAGATCATCGCCGTCCATGTTTTCTCTCTTATTCCCCTGTGTCATGGATGGTGGAACCTCATCACCGTCCATGTTTTCTCTATCTTCCAATTCCTGTGTCATGGACGGCAGAAGCTCATCATCGTCCATATTTTCTCTCTCTTATTCCCTTGTGTCATAGATGGTAGAAGCTCATCACTATCCATGTCTTCTCTCTCTTCTAATTCTTATGTCATGGACGGCAGAAACTCATCATCATCTGTGCTTTCTCTTTCCTCTTCCCTCCTTTGTCATGGACGGTGGAAGCTCATCGCTGTCTATTTTTTCACTCTCTTCAATTCTTTATCATGGACGATGGAAGCTTATCGTCGTCCATGTCTTCTCTCTCTTTTGATTACTCTGTCATGGACATGGAAGCTCATCGTTGTCCATGTTTTATCTCTCTTCACTTCTCCGTCATGGACAACGGATGCTCATCATCGTCCATGTCTTCTCTCTCTTTTGATTCCTTTGTCATGGACGGCAGAAGCTCATCGCCGTCCATATTTTCTCTCTCTTCGCTTCTTTGTTATGGATGGCTGATGCTCATCATCGTCCATGTCTTCTCTCTCTTCTCAATCCTCTGTCATGGACAACGGAAGTTCATTGCTGCCCATGTTCCCCTCTCTCCTTTCTTCCTCTTTCTTCTTTCTTCTTCCCCCTTCCCTCTTCTTTCTTACTGTTCCTTTCTTCTTCTTTTCCTCTCTCTCTCTCTCTCTTTCCTTGCTTTTTCTTACATGCATGACTTCGGTAGTATCATGCATGTGTTTCCCTCTCTCTTTATTTTCTCTCTTCTCTTCTTTCTCCCTCGTTTGATCAAGGGAGGCTAAGTCAAGCACTGCCATAATAGTTTCATCGTCTAACAGTACTGTCACTGTGCCGGTTTTAGTTATTGTGCCCGCCTTAATATCATGATAGGCTAACCATCATGCTTGGTCTGTCGATGATCGTTCTGTCGTCCAGTAGTATTGTCATTGTGCCAGTCTAGTTACCATGTCCGTCTTGCTACTGCGACAAGTCAATCACTTGCCAGTCTAGCTATTGTGTTCGTCTAGCCACCTAGTCAAATTCTTATCTTCCCCATTCTTCTATTTTCTCTTTTCTTCTTTTTTCATCTATTCTCTTCCCCTTTGAATGTGCATGACTATGTGCATTCGCCTAAAGACAAGGAGGGATCACTTGACCCGCTTGTCTTGTAAATTAACCATGTGTGTGTGATTGCAAAAATTGGAGAGTACAAGCCAAGGGAGGCGCTTTCAAACCAGTTTAACAACTGGCGGGACTTTCTTCATGATCTAAGAGGACACTCATGCGAGCCAGCTTGAGTAAGTCCCGAACTTGCCTTAAATTCCTCTCTCATCAGTTCGTATACCTATCCTCGCTCCTTTGCGAGGTTCTCGAGAGAGTGATCTCAAAGTCCCGGGTTCCCCCGAAACCTGAGACACGTACTGTCAGATCATCACGATCCGAAGGGCGAGATCGAGGCACCTAACCAGCTTGGTGACTCCACTGGGGACTTACTACCCCTTCGTCGGATTTCTCTTGTTTGGCTAGTTTCTCCTTTTATTTTTTCGTTTTCACGCACCACATGGTTTTTAGGTTCTTTAACCTCTTTATCCGGATCGGGGATTTTCTAATCCTCAGATTCATGAGCGTGCCCTAAGAAGAAGTTCCTCGAACTTCATTCCCAACCTTCCTTTTGAGCAAAGACCCAGTGTCTAGCTCCCAAGTCTTAACCTGGATAGGCGTGAGGAGGGACATAAAGGTCCTTATCTCCCCATCTCTTCGCCCTTGTGGAACTTCTGCCAAGGTATCTGTTGCCACTCACGGCATGCACCCTGCCACCGGCAAGTCACTTATCGGTCGTATTGCCTAGGTACATCAGAAGTCCGCCAAGTCCCTTTTTGTAAAAGGCAAGAAAGTTGTCATTGTTTATGAGGGTCGCTGCAAGGCTTCCCCCCACATTTCTGCACCACCATGAGTCTCTACCCTTAGAGGCTCGGCACATCAAGGCCGAGACCCTTGGGCCTCCACCTCTCACACACACCATAAGTCTTGTGGGTCATCCACTCGAGCCATACCTCGGGTTAACCCTTATGTTACCTCGGGTTAACCCTTATGTTACCTCGAGCCAACGTCCAGGATCAAGCCTCCTAAGGCTAGGTCCTGGACACATTATGCATATCTATCCCACTGCTCGAGGCAACACCATTGCTATGCCAACATAAGCACACAGGAGATGACTCCTTCGTTCTCCCACTCATCACACATTAGCACACCCTGTAAGGAGCAAGCTTCCACCTTTTCTCTTACAAACACTTGATGGTAATTCTTGGCCTCCTAAGGCCAGACCACTTGTTCGAGCCCGGGTTGACCCTAAGGTCACCCGTGATCCTTCTTTAAGGGCCGCACATGCATCGCCATCACAGACAGCCCCTCACTCCCGACTCAGGGTTCCTCATGGGTCAACCCTTCTTCTGTGTGCCCCTCCTCTTTTGGGCAAGCACCTCCAGCTCTGCTACTCGAAGACCTTTCCCAAGAGTCCCATCTTGAACCAGCCCCATCAATTTGGTCATATCTTTGTAGCCCATAAGAGAGCTCGAGGTAAAGACCTAATGGGAGATCAAGTCCTTCATCCTCCCCGGCGTAGGATGACCCCAGTTCCTGGCCCACACCCGTTGCTTCACCTAATGGAAACAGCTCTTCCATGTACAAGAAGAGCCAACCAGCTGCAGACTCGATCGTTGTTCTGACATGAGGTTGATCAAAACCTCAAAGCTAAACGCGATAGGGGTCTGCAAAGTTTTACTCGGGAAGCAACCAAGATTGTCGGAGCAACCTGCTCTGATGACCCACTTCATCAGAATCCCTTCTACCCTCTTTAGATGACAAAGCTTGAAGAAGAAGTCCATGAACCCTACACTATGGTTAGTGTCATAGAAGATAACCTAGCCACTCAGCAGCCACAGTCCCAAGGCCGTCGAGAACCAGTCCTCACGTGATCCGCATATAAGACTCGAGTCCAGTCGGGGCATGCTGACCCCTTGCTGACTGATCTGCCACATACGACCTATCAAGCCCAGAAGCCCTCAACTGCAACTAAGGCTAACCTCCCTGGAGAAACAGATAGCGTAATGGTCGAAAACGAGCCTGACGACTCTCAAGAAGAGCGCAAGAGTAAATTTGAAGACATGGTGCATGCAATATGGAGAAGATTGATCGCATAGATGCCACATGAGAATCAGCTAACCATGAGGCCAATTCCCATCACTCAGATGATGAACCTCCATGGCAACCCCTTCCCTCTGCCTCATAGGACAATTCTATCCCTCACCCCGTCTCACAGGCAGACATCAATGCTATGGTGACTCATAGCCTAAAGACAAACAAATCTCGGGAATACAGGGTGCAATGCCTTATCAAAAGTTGTACCCTTGATACATTAACCAGGTGCCATTTCTCTTAGACTATAAGAAAGGCAAGTTTTCCCTGTTTAATAGAACCACATCCCCGAACCAACATATCGCCCACTTCTAAGCAGTGTGTCGAGTGACAGCGATAGATGGCAGACTCCTTCTCCGTCAGTTTTTTGGAACCATTGATGGCTCGGCTTTCCAATGGTATGCTCGACTTCCCCCAAACTCAGTGCATACTTGGCAGGAAATGGAGAAATTGTTCCACCAGTACTTCTACAAGGTCAAGAGAGAGGTCCAAACCATCGAGCTTCTCACCTTGACCTAAGATCCCGATGAGCCTGTGGACCAATTCATATCAAGGTGGAGAGATTGGGTCGCTCACCATCTCAATCCCATGCCTGTGAATGAAGCACTTCAAACCTGTGTGCGAAACATGCGACCTGAAATTTCTCTACATGTTGAGGCCTCCAATCCGACCTCCATGTCAGAGCTGATATCTAAATCGGTCGTATAGAAACCCTATCACGCCACCATGGCGGGTCACAACAACAGTCTGCAAGCTCAGGGAACAATCGGGGCAACGGTAGCTCTCAGACCAATACCCGAGGCAACCAACAGAAAGGAGTGATCAGTGCGGCCGTCACCATAAGCGACCCAAAGAAGGCTCCCTCTCAGACTTTGGACCTATCCAAAGGGGTAAGCACAACAAAGACAGCGCCTCAGGTAGGCAAGCAACAACAGTTGTACAACCGAGTACCTCTACCTATGAACCTTAATCGAGATGATTATTGAACCAGGCATAGGAACAAGGTCTACCCCTTTGAAAAAGAATGGGTCATTGCACTACTTCGATTATTACTGGAACAGAACATGATCGAGCTCCTAGAGGCTAAGTCCCCTGATCAGGCTGGCCTCGATTCCGTGCTTATCATTGGAGGATAAACCACTCCACAGAGGACTGTTACATGTTAAAAGACATTATCGAAGCCTTACTTTAGAAGGGTCAGACAAAGCTTGAAGAGCTAAAGAAGGCATCGGGGCAGCAGAAGCCTCCCACGCAGTGACAATACAAGAGGAAGACGAAGCACCACATCTCCTTCGCGCCTTGTTCATTATGATGCTTCAAGAAGGCCTCAGAGCACCAAAACTGGCAAGGTAGTTTCAATGCCTTGCTCAGGGAATTGAGAACCATTGGTGCCCGTACCATTAGATATGGCGCCACGACCTGAGCGAATGCTCCAGGTTCCATGACATAATCGCGAAGAAAATACAGGGATGTCAAGAGTAATAGAACGTTCCAAAGAGAGGTCCCCAAACCACTGCTCCACCTATATGAGAGGACCTCCTCACACAAGTCTTAGGTAAAGATGACTCAGATCTTGCTAAACACTCGACTTCCCATCCATGGATAGTCCATCACAGGCAAAGCAGACTCAAGTCTTTTAGGCGAGAAGCAGTTCGTCAAGCAAGGGCAGTTCATAAACCTAACGAGACGGATCTATCACAGCCAATGAAAACCAGAAAGCGACGGGCACTAAGGGCTATTCGTCGGAGAAACAAGACAGATCAACTGCTAGTTGAGTAGGAATTTCTCAAGCCTCTTCTCCCTTTTCCAACTTTATTGGACTTTATCTTTGGCCCCATCATCCTTCCTTCCTCACCTCGTTAAGAGGATGTCCTTGAGCCATCTTCTTCTCAAATACGTCCAATGAGGGCGACGACGTTAAAAGCACTCACCAATGGTCTAAGCAAGGGAAAGACCTAAAAGATACCTGTTTGAACACATTTTTCAGCACCTTGGTCCCTAATGCGGAATAAAGAGGAAGCAGGTCAATAAAGACTCAACATACATTGGAAATTTCGACAGCCTCAGAATGGCCCAAGAACTGGTCAAAATCTTTATAAGTACTTTGAAAGGCCACTTGCCAAATTTGATCTCAATCAGACATATCTAAGGCAGTGTAGACAACGAAACAATTTTGAAAAAATCAGCCTCTCTCATCCTAAAATGGACCCCGTAACTAGAAGTATATTTTCAATGCGTCAAATTATTGTGGAATCATCACCATTGGATCTAGCACGATCGAAAACCTTTATGGGTCAAGTTTCGGCTTAATCGGGCACACTAGGATAAAGTTAAGGTTAAAATACTGAAAAGGATAGGCCGTAAACTATTCCCGTGTGGCCGCCCTGCACCAAAACACCATTAAACGTGGTTGTTTTCACAGTCATGGGCAGTAACTTTTGAGGCCTATATCTCACTCGTTTCGAGCCGGATCGCGCTCAAATTTTGTGAACGTGTCCGTCTCGTCAAGATGAGCGTTTCTATATGTGGTAGGCCCCGTGACGACACTCGAGCAGGGAGAAAAATTAGAGAGAAGTTGCTGATCCGTGAAGAAAGTTACAAAAACATCAGCAGCAGTATGTCTCGCTCGAGGGGCCAAATCATGACGCTCGCATACCCGATCGATGCGAAACTAATTGCATTATGTGCGTAAGGTCCACGGCTATCTGTGATCCGAATGCCACAAACGATGAATGGTTGGATTTCACACACGGAGGCATCGAAGCTGCTGTAAAGTTCAGACGCCATATTTCAAGATTCCTACCAAAAACCCAAGATGACGAACTCTTCATCCGGACACGAAATTGAGCTGTGTTTGTTGCAACGTGATCGCGATGACATGCTCAATGTGATTCAGCAAAGAAACCGAAGAAAAAACATCAAGAGACGAGCACACTATCTATTCGAAGTTTTTAAGATTTATCCAAATTTCGAGTCGCATGATCGGGCACCAAAAAAACCTCAGATCAGTCATAGAAGATCACGCAAGTTCTAGGGCAGTAGCAATGACTGTTTTGAAATTTGACACATTGTTAGGTAGGGGTAAAACAATCCTTTTGCACGTATTTTTAGAATTTCTTTTAATTCAATTAAATTATAATTATATTAGGTAGTTTTTGGGCGTCCACCCATGTGTGGGCCCAATTCTATATAAACATGCTAAACCTAATTGTAAATGGGCCTAGTTCATTTTATGCATTGATAAATAAAGTTTCAATTCTAGCTTTGAGTTCGTGGGTGTGTCTTGGAGAGAGAGAGAGGAGAGAGAAGAAAAGGGCTGGTACCTCGGTAAGGTAACTTTCTCTCTCCTCCTCTTTTCTCTCTCATCTCTTTCTCTTTTTTCTCTCTCATCTCTTTCTCTCTCCTCTCTTTCTCTCTCCTCTCTTCTCTCTCTTCTCTTATCTCTTCTCTTCTCTCTCTCTCTTCTCTCTCTTCTTCTCTCTTCTCTTCTTCTCTTCTCTCTCTTCTCTTTCTTTTTCTTTCTCTCTCTTCTCTTTCTCTCTTCTCTTTCTCTCTCTTCTCTATCTTTTTCTTTCTCTCTCTTCACTTTGTCTCTTTCTCTCTCTTTTTCTCTCCTCTTTCACTGACGGCGGAAGCCTATCGCTGTCTGTGTTTCACTCTTTCTCCTTCTCCTCTTCTCTCCCTCCCTCTTTGTGGTCCCTCATGACCACTCTTCCCTTCTATCTTCTTGTGGTCCTTCAGGTCCACCTATCTTCTTCTTTTTGTTGTGCTACCTGCATATCCACCTGCCTCCTGTGTACCATCGAGTCTACCTTCTAGATCTTTTTGTGGTGGTCCCTCATATTTACCTCCTTTTGTCTTATTTTCCTGTGATCCTTCGTATTAACTCTCTTGATGCACCTTCACGTCCCTTCTTTCCCTCTCAAATTCTGTGGTCCTACAGGACCACTATTTCCAAAAACTCTTTAACTCATCACCGTCTGTGCAAAATGTACCCTAATGCCGCTTGTGCAAAACACCCTCCAGTGCGTCTGTGTTAACAATCTTATTGCCGCCTGTGTTAACAATCCTATTGCCGTTGGTGAACACGACCCCATCGCCGAGCCCGCACACCATCATAGCCGGAAACAACCCATTTTCTTTCCCCAATCATTCGTTGCCTTCTCTCTCTCTTAAAGGGAAAAAAACAAAACAGGTCTCTCTCTTTCTGCCTGCTGTCTCCATCCTCCCATTTCTCCTTATCTCCTTCTCCTCCACAGCTGACTCACTTCCTTTCCCATCAGCAGCCATAACCAACAGTCAAGCAGCCGGCTGTTCCCGCCTCTTTCCGCCACCCGCCATTGAATCTCACACACGTGACCTTAAAAATTGCTTCTCTCACTCCTTCACCGTTAAATCTCAGTTGGGTGGTCTCAATTATGGCTCCTCTCTCTTACCCACCATCAAACCTCAGTTGGGTTTTCTCGATAATGACTCGCTCTCTCAAAACTCTCGCACTCTCGGTAGTCGTCTCCTCAAGGATTTGATTTGGACCATAGTAATCACATTCTTTCTAAGCATTCCTCTTGTATTGGGTCTTCTATGGGTCCTCAAGAATTACACCTGTCAAATTGTCCATGCATCTCTCCCTTTCTTCCCACTCTCGCCCATCTGTTTTTCTTTTTTTTGTACGTGATATCAAGAGCCAGCAACTTCCTCCACCTTGCTGCTCCATCAGTGGCAGTACAGCCCCCAATCATCTCGTCTCAGCCCCCTCTCCTTGCTGCACCATCTCTTCACTCCAACTGGCTGGCACTACCATCTCCATCTTCCTCTCCACACCAACAACCTCCGCCTACTACTGCCACTTCCCTGCTCTTCACTATACTTCATTTCCACTTCGATCAGGCTGCGAACCACCTCCACTACAACCAGCAACCATCTGCCACCACCTCTCCAATTCTTGTTCTCTCTCTCTCTCTAGAAATTCCAAAAACTCCTCAGCTGCCCAGCCACCTAATTCTCTGCGAACTCCGTCATTTTACTGCACCCGTATCCTGCTGCCCTCTCGGACTTTCCGTAACCTCGCACAGCTTCATTCTCAGCCCTGCAATTTCGCGATCCTCTCTCTCTAAAACCAACAAAAGAAACGCTCACTCTCCACTTTTCGTTTTTTTCTTTTCGTGTGAACTTTTCATGATTTTCGTTTTCGCCCAATCTTCCCACATAAAACCAAAGAGAGCACTCTCTCTCACACACAGCCTCCCACTTTCTCGTTCTAAAACTCATCTCATCGTATCTTTCCTATCTCGTCCTCCTTTCTTTTCGTCTTTTTCGTTTCGCTTGGTTTTACTCCATTTCGTTGCAGTTTCGTTTATTTTGTCCAATCTCCTCTTTTGACCTTTTCGTCCCCTCGTACCCCTGTTTTTCCTTATCTTCTCACATCAAGCTAGTGTATTATACTGACTTCCATCTTGTTTTTTTTTTATTCCTATCACCTTTTTCCACTTCATTCCACTTTATCTTTATTTTCTCATAAGTTATGTATTTTACCTTGTTTTGCTCCATTTTATTTTTATCTTCACCTCTTTTATTTTATTCTACTTCATTCCATTTTATTTCTTGTATTTTACCTCATTCTATTTTACCTTATTTACCTACTTTATTTTATTTCATCCTAATTTTATTAAGTTACCTCTTTTATTTTATTTTATTTTATTTTACTTCATTTTATGTTCTATCATCTCTTTTACTTTATTTTATTTTATTTTATTTCTTCTACTCCGTTTACTATTTTTACTTTACCCTATTCTATTTACTCCAATAATTTTATTTTAATTTATCTTTATTTTCTTAATTTTATTTACCTTATTTATTTTATTTTTCTCACCTCTTTCATTTTATTTCATTTTCCTTTATTCCATTTTATTTTATTTATTTTATTCCACTTATTTTATCCTAGTATCCCTTACTCTATTTTTATTCATTTATTTTATTTTAATTATCTCATCTTATTTTATTTTCTTCCATCCCTTTTATTTTATTTTACTTCATTTTATTTATTTCACTTCACTTGGTTCCATTTTATTCTTAATTCCTTTTTCTAATTTTATTTTATTTTTATTCATCTCTCTCATTTTTATTTCATCCTATAATAAGGTGGGGACCTTACCCCACTTGTCGGTACTTCTTATGTGTGTGTGTGTGTGTTTGTTTACAAGAAAGGAGAAACAAGTCAAGGGAGGAGATTCCAAACCAGCCATAGGCTAGGGGGCATTCCAATGTGATCTAAGAGGGTACCCACACGAGCTAGCCCGTGTGTGTCACGGACCCACACGAGGTAAGTCCCGCCACACGACCCTAATCCTCTCTCATCGGTTGGTACTCCTGCCCACGTCTTCTTTGCATGGTTCCCGAGAGAGAGATCTCCAGTCCCGATCTTTCTAAAACCCGAGATACGTGCCACCAGATTACTTAGATCCGGAGGACTAGATCGAGGCACCTAATCAATACCCAGCACACGTCCAACTCTGATGATGATGTAAAAAGCTGCCCGGATCGATCTGATGATGGGAACGACCTTAAAAGTCCCTCACCTACTGACCCTTCTCCTTCTTCTTCTTCTTCTTCTTCTTCTCATCCTTCTTCTTTTATGTTTCCTGCATGTACAACCTTGAAATGTTCAGATTTCGAGGCTCTTGACAGATAACTTGAAGGAACCAATATAAGCAAGATGCATCGGAGGCAGTTGAAGAAGACGCTAGCTTAGGCAGTTGGATTCTTAATAGTTGATGATGCCCTGGCAGCTCCAGCCAAAACACAACCATCTTCTCCCGCTAAGAAGCACAAGAAGTCAAATCCAAAGAAACCCCAGTGGCCTCCTAAACCCTACTTTGAGCAGATGCTGGGAGAATCAAGAGGGCAGAGCTTCAATTCTCAGGAAGTCTGTCACATGGTACAGATATCAGAAGCATCACCCAGCATGGGGCAAATGAGCCTCAGATCGGGGAAGATGCTGTAACCTCCACCGCAGAAGCCGGGCACCTTGAAGTTTCCTAGTCCACCACCTCCCCCTCACCTCAATACTTCAAACAATATGCCCATCCTCTATCTCCCTGGGCTCCTTCCTCGCCCAAGTACCTGGGACAATCCACCCATCCTCCAATTCCCCAGGATGCCATTGGTCTCATATACCCAGTCACCTCCTAGAACTCAACCTCAAACGTTCATCACCCAAACCAAGCAGGCTATGCCATCAAGTCAGCCATCAGGCCAAAGCAAACTTCCTGCACTTAGACCTGCTGCTCAACCCAAACCAATGGCATGGCCAGGAACACTAAAGGTTGACGAGGAAAAGGTTAAATATGATGTGATGAGGCACTTAAGGAAGCTTCCAGCCCTTCTTAGCATATATGATGATCTCATGCTTTCAAGGGACTATCGTATGGCTCTGATTCAGGCTCTTTTTTATCCAAAGATATATGAGGCTGAAGTGGAACCCATTGAGGTGGATCCATCGATCTTGAGTGGATGAATGGCGATCACCTTCTCAGATGATGATCAGGAACTGGGAGAAACATTTTACAATCGCCCTCTCTTTGTGACTGGTGAGTGCATTCCCTATCAACCGAATTATGTTGGTCAACCTTATCCCAAGGAGAATCCTCACTCGATTGGGATTAGGTTCTAAAGGGTTCACTCCGACGCATATCGCAGTTCAGGGATTCAACCAGTCAGGAGAGAAGCAGGATGGCACTGTCCGCCTTCTTCTTAAGATTGGTGAATTGAACGACTACGTTTAGCTTCACGTAATCAACATAGACACCTCTTACAACATCCTTCTCGGCCGCTCGTGGCTCCATGATCAGGTGGTGGTTCCATCCACATTACACCAGTGCTTCAAGTATAGTCGACATGGGAGTCAGCATACTGTCTATGCCAATAAAAGACCATTTCCTGTAGCCGAAGCCCACTAAGCTAGTGCTAAGTACTACTTCACAGATTTGGTGTCATCCCAAACGCTAATTGATGGTGACAGAACCTTCGTCTCATGAAGATGTTGAGGATATCAGGTGAACACTCGTGGATATGTTCAAAGAGGAGGAAAGACAAGACAAAATTCTCCCATTGACTCCCCTTCATCCGTCCCCTTCTGCTTCCAATCCAGAGCCTCCTTTGCAGAAAGATGAACCAGAGGTCACTCATGAAATGGAGGAAGTCATGGTGATAGAATTTTTGGCTCCAAAGGTCACCTACATGCCTGATCATCAAAAAGTCTGACATGTCCCTATCGAACTCTTGAAAGAAGAAGTGGCGTGCCAACCGCCACACAAGATTTTTCAAAACTCGATTGATATAAGCATAGAGGATACTCCTTGTCCCATCGCAGGGTCAGTTCAGACTATCTGTCACCCACAAGTTCTACACTTCCCTAATTTGGTGGGAGGAGCACAGTTTGAGGAAGGACAGCCTTCTCACCCTCAGGAACAGGATCCCCTAGCAGAGTTAAGAAGCGAAGTTCGCAGTTGGTTAGGTGCCTCAATCTCACCCTTCGGGTTGGGTTGACCTGATGGCTTGGTTCTTGGTTCGAGATAGACCCGGGACTTAAGATCGCTCTCTCGGGAACCACGTAAAGAAGACGCAGGCAGGAGTACTAATCGATGAGAAAGGAATTAGGGTCGTGAGGAGGGACTTACCTCACGTGGATCCGTGACACACGGGTTAGCTTGCATGGGCGCCCTCTTAGATCACGTTGGAAAGCCCCTTGGCCTATGGACGACTTGAAATTGCCTCCCTTGACTTGTTGACCCTTTCCTGCAAACACACACATAAAAAATACAAAGGTGTGGGTCATAGGACCCCGTCTTGCTATAAAGAGATAGGAGTGAAAATGAGACAAGAAGTTCGACCAGGCGACTAGACTGGCACAGTGGCAAGACCAATACAGTGACTAATTTGACGTGGTAAGAAGACGGTCACGGTAACTCAGATCGGCACGACGACAATACTACCCAAAAATTTCTCTCTCCTTCCTCTCTCTCTCTCAAAACATGACCCAACAATGAAAAAGATGGAAATTTTATTAAGCAAAGTGGGGTCCAAGTACAATGACAGTACTTGATAAATATAGAGTTTTGCCCAAACATGGGTGGATTGATCAAAATTAAATTAATTGTTGAAAAATTAAGATTTAATTGAATTAAATAAAATAAGAAAATAGGGTGCAAAATGACTGATTTGCCCCTTTCTAACAATTAGAAAAATTCCAAAACAGTCCCTGATGCTACCGTAAAACGTGCGTGATCTTTCATGGATGATCCGGTATTGCTCTGGTGCCCGTTTTTTTTGAAAGATGAATGTTTTCTTGTAGGTCTCGGCATGGTGATCAATTTGATATGAACTTCGAGCCATGGATCGTGTTTTTAAGCCACGATCATATGACTTGAAATTTGGATGAATCTTACAAACTTTGGATCTATAATGTGCTTGTTTCGTGATGTTTTCCCATGACTTCTTCACTAGATCACACTGAACATGCTGTCACGATCACGTGACAACAAACAGAACTCAATTTTGTGCCCAGATGAATATTTCGTAACTTTTGAGTTTTGATTGGAATATGGAATTCAAGCGGAGGAATTTTGTAGCGACTTCATCGGCTTCATGTACAAAATCTGACCGCTTATCATGAGTGGGGTTTGGACCAATGATAGCCATGGACCTTACGCACACGATGCAAGTAGTTTTACGTCGATCGGATCATGAGCGTCATGTTTTGGCCGCTCGAGCGAGGCGTGTCGCTGCTGATTTTCTTGCAACTTTTTACACGAATCGACAACTTCTCTCTAACGTTTCTCCTTGCTTGGGTGGCATCACGGGGCATGCCACATATCGAAACGCTCGTCTCAACTAGATGAACACGTTCCAATAAGTTTGAGCGCGATCCGACCTCGGACGAGTGAGATATGAGCATTGCAAGTCACTATTCGTGACTGACCCTTTCATGGAGTTTAGTTGCAGGGTGGCTGCATCAGAATAGAGTGTGACTCCTCCCGTTTTGATCTTTTACCCATAACTTCTTTTTGAAGTATCCATTTAAGCTGAAATTTGACCCCTAAGGGTTGTTAACCATGTCGGATCCAATGGTGGTCCCACGGCTATTTGATGCCCTGAAAAGTAGGATTCCAGTTATATGGATCCGTTTCAGGGTGCTAGAGGTTGATTCTGCTGGAACTGTTTCTCTGTTTGTACTATCTTAGACATGTCAAATTATGAAAAACTTTGGCAGGAGACTTGTAAGAGTCCTGATGAAGATCTTGACCAGTTCTTGGGCCATTCTAAGACTATCGAAATTTGTACTAATTGTCAGGCTTTATTGACCGGCTTCTCCGTTTTATTCCGCATCAGGGACCCATGGTGCTAAAAAATATCTTCAAACAACATGCCCCACCACTTGTTGTGCTTCAAGAGAAGCGAGAAGGACAACATTCAAAAAATTTCCTCTTGCATTATTTCTTTTTTCTTCCTAGCCACAGGACCACGTGAACGTCGAGGAGATCCATGTAATGTTGTAATTAGAATGCTCAAATGTTTGGATGCAATGTACAGGTTCATCCGTGGAGACCTTCGAGGGAGAAGAGACTTTGAGGGATCTTTTGTTCACCGCCCTCACCCTCAAGGGGCTATTTGTGATTCTGACAACTGAGTATTTTGTATGGACCTCGTTGGTCAAAATCGGGCCTATCTGATGGCCAAGTGCTATGAGCCTTTGGTCGGTGTTGTTTGCTACTACACCATGTTTGCTTTTGATAATCAAGATACCTCTGTGGGCCCCATCCTGCTAAGTCCAGCCAGGGGCTTTTTGTTGGCCTGTGTTGAAGGTCTGGGTCTGTCGGCTACGGGCATTCTAGCGAGGCGGCCTCACCCTCAAGGACCCTTTTTTATTTTGAGGGATCTATTGTTCATCGCCCCTACCCTCAGGGACTTTTTTTTATTTTGAGAGATCTATTGTTCATCGCCCCTACCCTCAGGGACTCTTTTTTATTTTGAGGGATCAATTGTTCATCGGCCCTACCCTCAAGGACTCCTTTTTATTTTTAGGGATTTATTGTTCATCGCCCTTACCCTAAGGGGCTCCTTTTTATTTTGGAGGGATCTTTCGATCAACGTCCTCACCCTCAAGGACTCTTTTTTATTTTGACGGATCTATTGTTTATCACCCCTACCCTCAGGGACTCTTTTTTTTTTAAGGTTGGGAGATCTTGTGAGGCTCTCACTCCCGGGTGAGCCATCTTGTGTTGTGATTGGATCCTGAATTTTGTGTGGACCTCGTTAGCCAGGATTACGCCAGTTTGGCAATTAGGTGCCTGCTAAGGCTGTGATACTGCGTCAACATGCTATTTTGGTCCAAGCGTCCTTTGCAGAGTTTCACTTGGACTTGGGAAGCGACGCCGTGGAGATAATTTTCAACAACTTCCTTTTATTTGGGGCTCTTTTACTTATGACCTTGTGGCCATGTTCACCCTTTTCGTCCGTTTTTACTCACGGTGCCCTTTCGACTTTTCACCGTGCCCCGATTTTATTTTCGTAAAACTCTTTTACTCATGATTTCGTGACCATGCCCGTCTGTCATTTTTACTCATGGCGTTCCCTTATCCAGGTATACACCATGCCCGCTATTTTCTTTTTCCCTTTTTTTTTTGTGAAGGCGTGTTTAGGGTCACACCTTTGGGACTTGTGTGAAGCCTTTTAACATCATGCAGCCAGGACGTGCACTATAGTTTAGGGTCATACAACTGGACCATGGTGGGGATGGATGGCAGCCTGTAGAGGCCATGGAGTGAGTTTGGTGGTGGTTTTGACTCACGTTGGGGAGATGGCATGAGGCTACCTATGAAAAGTGGAAGATGTTTGAATGGAAGATGAAAAGTGGTGACCCACTAGCTTACGACGAGTATGGATGGCGCAATGGTTCACCATTTTGTGAGCATGGATGAGACTCACTGGGGAATGATGAATAGTAATGATAAAGTGAATGGCTTCACTAGGGAAATGATGAAGGTGGTGCACACACATAAACGGGTTGGTTAGGGAACTCATGCGTGAAGATGCACGTAAAGGGCGTGTGCGCATGTGTGGGGGTGTCTTTAAGGTCATGCCTCTTGGACTTAAGCAAAGCAGTTTAACGTTATGCGGTTAGACCGTGCACTATAGTTTAAGGTCATATAGCTTGGACTGTGGTTATGTAGTTTAAAGTCACGCAACTAGAACCATGCAGTTTAAGGTTATGCAACTAGACCTCCGCTACAGTTTAAGGTCATATAGCTTAGACCATGCAGTTTAGGGTCGTGCACCTAGACCATTTAGGTGGGTTGCCATGTAAGTAAAGCTCCATGAGAAATAAGTCTGTGAGTGGTAATCCGACTCCCTAGGGATAAAATGGTTAAGACCAGAAAGGGGCTTAGATGGAGAAGCAAGCTTTACTGGGGATTAGGGGACAAGTATGACTCCACAAGGTGAAAACTGGAACTCCATAGCTCATGAAAAGTAACCCGACTCCTAGGGATAGGATAGCTTGGTGCACGACTGACCCAAGGGGATTCAAGGGGTAAGCATGACTCCACGAGGATAATGAGCAATAATATGTATGTAACTCTACTGAGAACGACAGGTCAGAGCACAGGTGTAACTCCACTAGGGATAATGGGCCGCTATACAGATGTGACTCCTACTAAGGATGAGGGAGGCGAGTCTATTTCACAGATTAATGTCATGCGCATGGACTATTTGTCGTGCCATTTAACGTCTTGCTGCAGGGATATGCGTCACAGTTTTAAGGTCTTGTTGCTCGGACCATGGCTATGCAGTTTAAATCATGCGGCTAGGACCATGTAGTTTAAGGTCGTGCAACTAGACCTCCGCTACAGTTTATGGTCATATAGTTTGGACCACGGTTGTGTAGTTTAAAGTCATGCAGCTAGGACCATTCATTTTAAGGTCGTGCAACTAGACCTCCACTATAGTTTAGGGTCATATAGTTTGACCATGTAGTTTAGGGTCGTGCACCTAGACCATGGCTATGCAGTTTAAGGTCATGCAACACAGACCATTGCGTGGGTCGCCATGTAGGTGAAGCTTCATGGGGGATAGGTGTGTGGATAGCAATCTGACTCTCTGAGGATAAAATAGTTAGGGTTATACACAAGTAAAGAGCTCTAAATGGAGATGGTGGCCCTACGAGGTGTGGCAAATGAAAGAAACTTCATTGGGGATTAAGAGGGCAAGTGTGACTCCCTAGGGTGAAGGATAAGGCTTCATGTAACTCCACTGGGGATGACAGGCTAGAGCATAGGTGTAACCCCACTTGGGAGAGTGGTAGGACACACTCGGTGGTAACGGGGTCTAACATAAGGGAACGCATGACAAGAAGTGCTGACATGAGAAGTTAAGGTGTATGATGGAGGCTTAAGAGGGCTATGAGTGGTGTGACTCAACTGAAAAAATGGAGGCCAGGAGGGTCTCGAGGTAATGGTGATGCGTGGACTAGGTACAATGGGTGGTAAAAGCATCCTATCAGGTGTAGGATATACGGTTGAGACTGCAGTCCGCCTCTTTGCGATATTGCTTTGTAGAGGCGGGCGCATGCCTTTTATGCTTTGCTTTGAAGCCTCACAGTCGAAATTATGGTACACCTCTTTGTGATATGGCATTATAGAGGTGGTCGCATGCTATGTTTCGAAACCTCACAGCTGAAACTGTGGTACACCTCTTTAATATACTGCTTTGTAGAGGCGATTGCATACCTTGATGGTTACATGCTTTGCTTTGAAACCTCACAATCAGATCTATGGTACACCTCTTTGTGATATATGGCTTTGTAGAGGCAATCTCATTCCTCGACGGTTGCACGCTCTGCTTTGAAACCTCACCATCGGAACTATGGTACACCTCTTTGTGATATGGCTTTGTAGATGCGGGCGCATGCTTTGAAGTGCATGCTATGCTTCAAAGCCTCACAACTGGAACTGTGGTACACCTCTTTGATATATGGCTTTATAGAGGCGGGCGCATGCTTTGACGGTTGAATGCTATGCTTCGAAGCCTCACAATTGGAACTGTGGTACACCTCTTTGATATATGGCTTTGTAGAGGAGGACACATGCTTTGATGGTTGCATGCTATGCTACGAAGCCTCATTACTAGAACTGTGGTACACCTCTTTGATATTTGGCTTTATAGAGGCGAGCGCATGCTTTGACACTGGCATGCTATGCTTCGAAGCCTTAGTTGGAACCGAGGTACACTTTGATTAGGGAGGACACGTCGGAGGGGTGGTGTCCTTTCAACGGGGGCTTCTGAAGAAGGATGTAGTAGGGGATGTGTACGAGGGTGTCATGCGGTAACCCCATGGAGACATGTAGGAACAGGAAGCAGTTTATAGTCGTGCGAATGGACTATACGTCGTACAGTTTAACGTCTTGCTATAGGGACGTTTGACATTTTTACTCATGATGACCCGTAGGGGAGGATCAACATGCCCGTCATTTGAGAGTGAGTGCCCCGAAGGGTTTTTACCACACCCCCTTTATTTTGACAATCTTGCCAATAGTGCCCTTGCGGGTTTTCACTATGCCCATTTTTTTTCTTTTTTGACATATTTTGCCCATGGTGGACTTTGGGAGTGTACATCAAGTCTGTCACCATTTGTTTTTGATATTTTTTACTCATGACGCCCTTGCGGGTTTTCATCATGTCCAGCTTTCTTTTTTTTTCTGCAGAAGCACGTTTAATGTCATGCCACCGTGACCATCAATTTGGCATGTTTTAAGGTCATCCTCCGAGACCTCAGGGCATGTTTATGGTATTGCTTCCGAGACCGTATGTTGTGTAGTTTAATGACATGCCACTAGGACGTGTGCTATAGTTTAGGGTCATATAGCTTGGACCATGTGTGGCACTGGATCACATGTGGAATCAGGCCCGAAGTTCAATTTTCCCATGTCTATGAAGTTCTGGATGATGTCCTTGGCGGCACGGCACCCATTAGTGCTATGACCAAGTCTCCTATGATATTGACAGAAATTGGGCTTGCTTTTCCTTCCAAGTTCCCTCGATCTTTTTGGCACAGGTAGCTCGATCAGCCCCTCTGATAGGAGAGTCTCACGCAGCTTGGGGATCATATACTTGTCAAATGAGTAATCCTCATGTCAGCCTTGGCTTCATGAGTGCATGGTATTTGTCATGACAGCTGATAATAGATCATCGCGGTGCTTGCGTAAACCTTCAATTTGAATGGCCTTGTTGACCATCTTGGCGAATGTAGTGGGCCATGATGAACTGACATAACTTGCCAATTCTGGGTGCATCTCGTCTATGCAATACTCTATCTCTTGCAGTTCACCTATTGATGTGGCCAGATTGTGCCACCTTTCAATGTACTCGATCACAGGCTCGTGTGGCTTTTGTTTCACCTCAAAGAGTTCAAAGAATTGCACTTTCTTTTCTATGTCCCAGAAGCGCTTAAGGAACTCTTCCTCCATTTGTGCCCATGATGAGATTGACCCTGGTAGTAACCAAGAGTACCATTTGAATGCTGCTCCTGTAAGGGTTCCCATAAATTGCTGAAGCAGTAGGTGCTCATTGTTTGCTGTATTGTCAAAAGCTGCAACGAAATGGGCTATGTGTTGCAGCGATGAACCAATACCGTCCAACTTGGGGAAATCGAGTCTTTGATAGCCCGGTGGAAATGGAGTTTGGTCAACATATGCTGGGTAAGGCTTTTGATAGTGATTCTGTTCTTCCATCATTGTGATAGTGTACTTTTTCAATGCTTCAGCTACCATGCCTTTCACTAATTCTTAGTTCCCAACCTGAGTCAATGGGGAAGAGACTGGTAATGAGGGAGGCGAGGGTGGTAGTGGCTCTTCTTTTGATGGTGTTGTTTCGATGATCAGGCAAGGTGCTTGAGAGATGGTAAAGAGGGCTTGGTGCCCTGAGGGGATATGAGACACCAATACCTCTTGGAGCAAAGTTTCCATTGTTTCATCTTTTGACCTCATCTCAACTTATAATCGCCTTAATGTGGCATTGAGTTGCACAATCTCGTCTCCATAGGATATTAGTACTTCGTCGATCATTATAGCTTCAACAGCTGCAATACTTGAGGACTATTCTTCTATTTGCCCATTATATGCCTCGGAGCTTACAATCTTGGATTCGACTGCTGCTGCTTCAACAACATCATTGGTGAGGGTCATTGGGGCTTTCCCTCAAGCCTACTTCATTTTCCAAGGCTTGGGTATCCTCATCATCTAATGAGAATGTGAAACTCTCAAAAGACGATTATGTCATATCATCGTCATTGAGAGAGCATTTGTCAAGATATCGGAAGAACATGCGATCATCCTCATAAGTAGCCACGACACATTCAAAACATGGAGCCCATATGTGGTCAGCCTCCTAAAGAATCATAGCGTCTTCAGGAGCTGGAGGCACTATTTCATTGGGGTGGTCAGCGAAGGGGATGCTTATCATCTCATCTTCTATTAGGGAATGATTTTCCTTGAATGAGAGTGACGAGCTCTTGCCAAAGGTAGGAGTCATTGGGTGGATGAGGTCGAGGGATGTCGCCCCATCAGAATTAATCTTTTCATCACCTAACGGGAATGTGAAACCCTCATAGGATGAGACCTTATTGCCATCGTCAAGAGCGCACTTGCAGCAAGCATGACATGAGGGAAGCATGCAGCTGGCTTTGCGGGGAATCATGGTGCCTTCAGGTCATGGAGAAGCCATTTTAGTGGGGCTGTAAGCTGGGGGAGTGCAACTCATCTCATCCAGTATTGGGGAGTGGCTTTCCTCGAATAAGAGTGACAAACTCTCATCAAAGGTAAGAACATCTGGATGAGAAAGGGTGAGAGAGGCTATATCATTAGAGTCATTCAGAGGGGATGGGAGTCCATCACTTCTCCGAGATTCTAGGGCAAATCTCGATGAAGGCTGGGAGAGGGTGAACCATAGCACAGTCCCATTCTTGCTTATGAGATCGATCTCAAAGATGAGCTTTTCAGCCCTTTGAAGCAGCTCAAGAGTATCGGTTCTCTTTTCAGTTACATCTTGGGGAGCTAGGATGTTGAGGCAGACTTTGGGAGGAGCAGGTGGACAACTTTCATGCATCATGGGAGGAAGACCAGACCCTTCATAATTTGAGCTTTCCACCACTAAGGGGTCATGGGCAACAAACTTGGTGGGTTCAGCTTCTGTCTCACTTGAGTCACTAGGACTGCTCCGAGGCGGTGCCTTCTTGCTCATCAGGAGTCTAGGGAAAACTGATTCGAGCCTATGAGCTACCCCGAGTTTAGTATGCTCGAAGAAGGCTTTGCTCTCGGTGCCCCGACTTGAGAGGGGCTCGGGAGTTTGATCAGGTGATGGCTCAACTGGCTCAGAATTGATGGGGTCACTGGGGCCAGACTGGCTCTTTGCCTCGTTTGAAGGCTCGCCTTCGCCTAGAGTCAAGCTAGGATCTACATAGATAACTTGCTTCATCATGCCTTGATCAATCCTTTTAGTGTTCACCTCGTGCCATGCTTTTCCAGCATCGTCCGCATCAAGGGGAATGAGAGTGGGGAAAGGGCTAACATCTTTGAGAGGGAATTCTTCAATCACTTTTTCTTCTTTGCCCCTGAGCTGGGTTTTCAATGTCTAGATCTTCCGGCCCTATTTCTGGGGTTGACTATGATTTCCCTTCTTCATGGCCAGGTAGTATTGGCTTCGAGCAAAGACGAACTGTTCTTCCAACCCATTCACGCAATTGCCCTTGGAATCAGATGGAGTGCTAGATCCATACGTATGTGCACAATGTAAAGATGTGCTCTGGGCGGGCTGGGGGATTGGCTCGTGTGCGCCGCTTGCAGAAGACCTTCAGTTTACTTGGGGATCAACCCAAGTTCGAGTACTGTGTCTGGCCTCAAGAGGGCCAGTGCCATGAGCCTGTGGGTGTGATGGAATAGCCGTGTGACCATCCCTCACAGAGTGAGAGGACTAGTGCTGGAAGGGGGTACTAAGAGGTTCCTCCTTGTGTGCTCGGGCAGACCCAGCAACAAGGCTGCCACTAGCAATGCAGTGCATATGCAAAGGGTGTGCATGGACATGTCCAGGAAGAGCCGAACCTTGACAGTGCCTCTAGGTAACTTGAGGGCTGCTCCAAGTGATGCAGTGGACATGCGAAAGATGTGCAGGGCTAGGTTCAAGAAGACCTAAACCCTGACAGTGTCTCGAGGTAACCAGAGGGTTTCCTTGAGTGGTGTAATGTGCATGCAAAAGTTGTGCTACAGTGTGCTGAGGTAACTTGCGGGTTGCCCCGATGTGTGGCTAGCATGGATGGTTCACTAACTTTGGTGAGTGTGTGCGAGGTGGTGTCTTCAGAGCCACCTCCTCCTGGTGTCAAGCCGCTTGTTACAAGGGCCCAAAGTGATAGAGCATTGGGGGTATCCTCGCGGCGACCTGCCGGAGCAATGAAAGATGAATTGTCTGTCACGGGAGAGGAAGAGACGGCCTCCAAATTACCCCAAGCAGTGGGACTAGCAAGTGACGTCGGTAGCAGGGTGCATGCAGAGTGTGGTGACATGCGTACTATTAATGCAAGGTGCGTTGACGGGGGGCCCGCCAATCCAAGGAGGTAAGGAGTGAGGGACTAGGTCTATCCTCACCTCTATTCAGGTGATGACCTGGGAGCATGACACAGGGTCGATGCTCAGGAAAAAAGTCGGGAACGAGGTTCATTGATCCTATTCCCGATGAAGACTCACGAGTGTGGGGATTATGAAATCCCTGATTGGGATGTAGGGGTTGAGAAACCCCGAGGACAGGTGTGTGTATAGTGAGCTGGAATAAAAAGAAAGGAAGGTCAAACAAGAATGATCCAACGATGGGGTAGAGTGTCCCCAATGGAGTCGCCAAGCTGTTTTAGTGCCTTGATCTAGCCCTCCGGGTCAGGCTGACCTGATGGCTTGGTTACGGGTTCGAGATGGACTCGGGACCTGAGGTCGCTCTCTCGGGAACTACGTAAAGAAGACGCGGGTAGGAGTACCAACCGATGAGACAAGAATTAGGGTCATGAGGCAGGACATACCTCACGTGGGTCTGTGACACACTCGGGTTGGCTCACGTGAGCACCCCCTTAGATCACATTAGAAAGCCCCTTGGCCTATGGCCAGTTTGGAGTCGTCTTCCTTGACTTGTTTCTCCTTTCCTGCAAACACGCACACATAAAAAATACAAAGGTGTGGATCATAGGACCCCGCCTTGCTATAAAGAGATAAAGGAGTGAAAATGAGAGAAGAAGTTCGACCAGGCGGTTAGACAGGCACAATAGCTAGACCAATACGGTGACTGATTGATGGGGCAGCAAGACGGGCACGGTAACTCAGACCGGAACGACGATAATACTACTCAACGGCAAAACCAACAGCCAGGTCTGATGGCGAGTCTGACGTAGCAGCAAGAGGGGCACGGTAACTCAGACTGGCACAGCGGCAATGCTGCTCGACAACAGGACTGACACAACAACATAAGGTTCAGGCTGCCCTCTAGTCAAACAAGCAAGGAAAAGAAAGATAGATGTGAAGACTAGCTTGACCCTTGCTAGGTCTTCCAAAAGAGACAAAAGCGAAAATAAAAGTGATGATGAAGCAAGGATAATGGAAAATGAGTTGAAATAAAAATGAGAGAGATGAATTAAAATAAAATAAGATTTGAAGATGGAGTTAGGATGAAATAAGAATAAAATGGATTAAAATAAAGTGAAGTAAAGGAAAATTAGATAAAAGGGATGAAATAAAATGAAGTAAATAAAAAGGGTAAGTAAAATAAAACAAACTAAATGAAATACAATAAAATAAAGTAAAAGGGATGAAGCAAAATAAAATAAAATAAAACAAAGGAGGTAACTAAATGAACTAGAATGAAAAAAAATAAAGTAGGTAAATAAAATAAAATAGAAGGAGGTAAAATAAAAGGAATAAAATAGAATGAAAATAAAATGAAAGAGGTGAAGATAAAAATAAAATGGAGCGAAACAAGGTAAAATAAATAACTTATGAGAAGATAAAGATAAAGTCGAATGAAGTGAAAAAAGGTGATAGGAGTAATAAAAAAAGAAAAGAAAGGTGGAATGGAGTATAATACACTAGCTTGATGTGAGAAGATGAAGGAAAAACAAGGGTATGAGGGGACGACAAGGTAAAAAGTGGAGATTGGATGAAATAAACAAAACTGAAACGAAATGGAGTAAAACGAAACGAAACGAAACGAGAGAGACGGAAAGAAAGGAGGACGAGATAGAGAAGAAACGGTGAGATGAGTTTTAGAGAGAGAAAGTGGGAGGCTGTGTGAGAGAGAGTGCTCACTTGGGTTTATGTGGGAAGATTGGGCGAAAACGAAAATCACGAAAAGTTCACTTGAAAAGAAAACAACGAAAAGGGGAGAGTGAGTGTTTCTTTTGTGGGTTCTAAAGAGAGAAAACGAGAGGTTTTAGAGGGAAGTTCGTGGAGGGCTGGAGGAAGACATAGAGATCAGTGAGAAGATTAAAGAGCAGGGAGAGAAGTGGGGCGACTGAGATAGAGCAACAGAAAGGCTGCAATGGAGTGAGGTGACGAAGAATATGGTAGCGTCAAAGAGGCTAAGAGCAGGGAACAGTGAGCGAGAGAGATGGAGCTAGTGGGTGAGCGGAAGTGAAAAAGAGAGAAGCAGGCTGGTGCTGATTGTCACAGGTGAACGAAAGAGGCTGGCCGCAGCAAAGAAGATGGAGAAGAAAGAGGGCGGAGATGGTAGTGACAGGAACTGGAGGAGAAGGCTGAGAGAGACAGCTGAGGGAAAGTGGCGGAGGTGGCTGAGATGAGGGCGAAGAATGGTAGAAATGGGGTGAGAGAGAGCAGCTATGTGGGAGAGAGGGCAACAGTGGGTTTTTGCTATTGAATTTAGAGAGACAACAGGCAGCAAGGTTGCTGTGAGCTGGCGGATATGGCAGGTGCAGGAAGAAGAAAGAAAGATGGTCGAGGATGGGAGGAAAGGGGCAGCATCCAGCTGCCGTCTGATGCGAGAGAGGCAGAGAAGAGGGGAAGCCTGATCGCAGGCAGTTGAGGTGAAGGTGGGAAGGCAAGAACATGGTGAATGGCGGAGGTTGGACACAACTGGGGGAAGTCACAGGCGGTTGTCGTTTTTTAGAGAGAGAAAAGGCAACTGCAGCAGGGTGGAGGAAATGGAGGTGGTGGAGATGTGGCGAAAGAAAGTCCACTACTGAGTTTAGAGTGAGAGAAAACATTGTACGACAATAGGGAAAAATAGGTGAAAGCCCACTACTGAGTTTAGAGTGAGAGAAAACACTACACGACAATAGGGAAAAATAGGTTGCGCACGGTGTTGGGGAAGATGGGTTACACACGATGATGGGGGAGATAGGTGCACACGGTGTTAACACGAAGATGGAGGAGATAGGTGCACACGGTGTTAGGCAAGATGGGTCACACGACGATAAGGTGAAGTTTACACATGACGCTGAGGTTTGTAGTGCGCACGATGATAGGTAAGATGGGTCCACACGGAATTAAGGTAAAGTGCGCATACGGGGCTGGGGTTTGTTGCGCACACGGCGATAGGTAAGATAGGTAAGATGGGTGCACACTCCAATAGGTAAAGGTTCACGTGCGGCGAGAGGTAGAGGTTCACGTGCAGCGATAGGTTGTGTTCACGCGCGGTGATGGGATTATACTCACTCGCGGTGTTAAAGGAAGAAATATTTGAGGCATAAATATTTGGGGCATGGTAGTTTCACGAAACCACGGACTGTGAGTGGGAAAAGGGAGACACGAGGGTGCACCAAGAAAGGGGAATGTGAGGGAAGAGGGAAAAAAGAAGGGAAAAGAGAATGGACAGGAGGGACCATCAGGCAAAGGAAGGAAAAGGTGGACCCAAGGGTGCACAGGGATCTGGTGGTCATGCAAGGAATAAAAGGGAAAGAAAAAAGAAAATGGGTGGTCATGCTGGACCACAAGGAGGGAAAGGGGAATGTTATGGTCATGAGGGACCATAGGGAGGAGAGAAGAGAGAGATCATGGTCAAGCGAGACCATAAGGGAAGGAAAGATGGAAGAAGAGAAGAAGAGTGAAACACAGACAGCGATGGGCTTCCACCGTCTGTGAAGGAGGAGAGAGAAAGAGAAGAGAGAGATGACATAGAGGGTGACTGTACCTACCGCTCATGTAGGCTACGAGGCCTGCCGAAGGGACTCAGACCATCATTTTAGTCATCAGAAGAATGAGAAAGGAGAGAAAGAGAGAGAGATGACAGAGACGGTGACTGTTCCTACCGCTCGTGCAGACTACGAGGCCTACCGCCTAAGAAGGGACTCAGACCATCATCTCAGTCATGAGAAGAATGATAAGAGAGAGAAAGAGACATAGAAAGAAGAAGAAATAGGAGAGACAAAGAGGAGAGAGGAGAGAGGAGAGAGATGAGAGAGATTTACTTTAAGCCCAAAGGTACCAACACAAAATTTCTCTCTCCTTCCTCTCTCTCAAAACGTGACCCAACAATGAAAAAGATGGAAATTTTATTAAGCAAAGGGGGGTCCATGTACAATGATCGTACATGATATATATAGAGTTTTCCTCAAACATTGGTGGATTAATCAAAATTACACCTAATTGCTAAAAATTAAGATTTTATTGAATTAAATAAAATAAGAAAATAGGGTGCAAAATGACTGATTTGCCGCTTCCTAACAATTGTTGAATTTCCAAAACAGTCCCTATTGCTGCCCTACAACGTGCGTAATGTTTCATAGATGATCTGGAGTTGCTCTAGTACCCGTTTGTCAGAAAGATGATTGTTTTCTTATACTCGGCATGATGATCGATTTGATACCAACTTCGAGCTATGGATCGTGTTTTTAAGCCACAATTATGTGACTTGAAATTTGGATGAATCTTGCAAACTTCAGATCGATAGTGCGCTTGTTTCTTGATGTTTTTCCATGATTTATTCATTGGATCACATTGAGCATGCCGTCACGATCGAGTGGCAACAAACACAGCTTGATTTCATGCCGGACGAAGATTTCGCAACTTTTGAGTTTTGGCCGGAATCTAGAATTTCGGTGCCAGAGTTTATAGCCACTTCATCAGCTTCATGTGCAAAATATGGCCGTTTATCATGCACAGGGTTCGGACCAGTGACAACCATGGACGTTACGCACACGATGCAACTGGTTTTATGTCAATCGGGTTCGCGAGAGCCATGATTTAGCCGCTCGAGCGAGGGGTGTCGCTGCTGATTTTTCTGCAACTTTCTTTATGGATTGGCATGTTCTCTCTAGCTTTTCTCCTTGTTAGGGCGTCGGCACGGGACGTGCCATGTATCGAAACGCTTGTCTCGACGAGATGGACACGATCCAACAAGTTTGAGCACAATCCAACCTTAGACGAGTGAGATATGGGAATTCCAAGTCACTGTTCATGACTGCCCCTTTTAATGGCGTTTAGCTGCAGGGTGGCTGCACAGAAATAGTGTGCGGCTCCTCCTGTTTTGATCCTTTACCAATAACGTCTTCCTGGAGTTTCCGTTTAAGCTAAAATTTGACCCCCGAGGGTTTTCAACAGTGCTAGATCCAATGACGATGGTCCCATAGAATTTGATGCTCCGAAAGTAGGGTTTCAGTTATAGGGGTCCGTTTCAGGGTGCTAGAGGTTGATTCTGTTGGAACTAATTCTCAGTCTGCACTTCCTTAGATATATCGAATTGCGACGAAATTGGGCAGGAGATATTTAGAAGTTTTGATGAAGATCTTGACCAGTTCTAGGGCCATTCTATGACTGTCAAAATTTCCACTATTTGTCAGGCTTTATTGACCGACTTCTCCGTTTTATTCTGCATCGGGGACCCATGGTGCTGAAAAATGTCTTCAAACAGTAGTCTCTAGAGCCAATTAGAGGTTTTGCATATCGCTTCAAAACATCTCAAGGAGTTCTCGCCTGAGACCAAGAGCTATGACGGGCTTGAAGTTAATCCACCTCGAATGAAGGCCTAAGGCCCTCATGATTGGACTATTTACAGTAAGCCATCTCATCAAATAATGAGAAAAATGGATTATGAGGCTTTGTCCAATCAAACATTAAGGGGTGAAGAAGCAATTGCTCCCCCATTCGAGATCATTGAAGCCACAACAGCTTTTCATAAGACAAAACAAGGCCTAAGGAATTCTGCCTTGACCCCTTGAGACAATAAACATTTTGAGAGGTGCTCAGGCCCAAAAAGAGCAAATGAGGTGCAACGAAGTAAAAGAAGAATGAATTCATGCAGTAAAATTAGCCAAAAAAAAAGAGGGGGCATTTCATTCATAAATTCAGAATTTTTACAAGTGCTAGCAAAGAAAGGACACCCTAAAAAATGATCAATAATCTTATTCATCGCTGCTCTGAATACTGCAGAAGAATCCTTAGCATGTTGAATACGCTCCTTTAGCTCAACCACCATTTGAGCCTCCTGCTCCATAGAGGCACTTTCTGAATCGATGGTGCGAGTGAGTTCTGATAGGTCCTCAGCCAAAGAAACATCCAAGGCCCTTCTCTGAACCATTTTCCCTTGAAGAGAAATAAACTAGGCCTTCAGTTTTTGAATCTCCTCCCTTATGCCCATCATCCTATTGAAGCAAGCTCTCCCCTCCATCTTGAGATCAAGATGATGGGCAATCATAGTGGCCTTCTTCTGAGCACGTGCATCTATTCCCTCTCGCCGGCATGAGATTGATTCCTCTAAGGAAGCCCGATTGTTGATCTCAGCCTCTTGGTGCAACTTTCAGCTTTCCAACTCATCTAAAGTAGCATTAAAATTAGAAAGGACTTCTAACGCATTCCCCAAAATGCTAGTCGCAGCAGCAAATTCCCTGAGTTTGACTATTGCCTCGCCCAGCTCAGTGAGAGGTGCACGAAGCATGCCAAGAATTATTCCAGAAACTTCGCTAAAAATAGGTTTGGATGGTAATACTGGGTACACCGCCACTGATGGAGTTTCGGTTTCGAGGGCTGAGCTCGAAAGAATGACAGCCATGTGAGTCACTGACTCTTCTGGAGAAATTGTGAATCCCAAAGCCTCGGGCACCTCAGATTCAGAAGCATCCCCAACCTCGACCTGCCTAGTCTCCTCAGGGCCCACTTTTTCACCATCACCTGCTAGGGCTACCATTCTGGTCTCAGTGTGCTCCGAAACAATCCCCTCCCCTTGTCTCTTACCCTCGACCATAGCCTCAACAACTTCAGGCTCGGCCATGGCCTCTTCCACATGGCCTGCATCCTCTATAGCCAAACCTTCTGCAACGAAAAGCTCAACTCCTTCATCTTCCTAACCCATGCACTATATAGAGCATTAGTCTCTTGATGCTCAAGAGCCTTGCTAACCAAAGGCCCCTCTTCAAGAAAGATGTCTGGGCTCTCATCATCCATTACCTTAGCCCCTGTCTCAGCTGGGGCAGTAATTTCCTGAGGGTTAGAGGCCATGACAGTGTTAGGTTCCCCCTCTTGAGCAATGATTTCAGGGCCTTCAGCCTCATTGATCTCCATGGGAACTGGATCTGGCACAGGTACCACACCATGTTTTGGAGTCACCTCTCGATCAGAAGCAATGGTAATAGGCTCAGAGGGGCTAGATTCATTCACATCGGTCTCTGAAGAGGTAGAAAACAGTTCAGGAGAGGCATAAGATGATCGAGAAAGCGTAGAAGGTGACACTGAGGGAGCAACTAATGAATCATAGGAGGAAGAGCTACCTCCTGATTCCAAAATCACAAGAAGTTTGACACCCCTATGTCTTCAAGCAGGTCTAGCCTGAGCCGGTGCATGGGTACCGGTAAGGGTAGAACATTTCCTTTTCTTCCCTCCTATTGGAGGTGGAGCAGCTGCTTTAGAACTCCCTCCTTGATAAGGGCCCACAACAAGTCTACTGTGAGAACCACTCCCAATCAATGCGTTCAAGTCTTGGATTTGACCTGGGACCTTTCGGCCCTCCTTCCATTCAAATATGGAGCTGAGTTTACCAAAATTGCTTCCAGTCTTTTTCTTCATGGCAAGAAATTGCAGCGAAGTGTCATCCTTCGCTATCGCTCGAGGAATCCCAAGAGCTTGCCAATTCAAGGGATAACCCTAGTCAAAAATATCGCCAAAAGCAAGAGCGTTGACTATCCTCCTTTGTCTAACCTCTTGACACCAATTTGCAGTTTTCCCCTCTCCAGGTGTGATTAGCCTCCCAGTATCCCGAGCTGGTAAACCTCCACCAGCGAGCATAGACCTCAATCACCTGGACCCTTCTTCCAAAACGGGGTAGAACATACTTGCTAATCTCTGTCGCCTCCAAACATGTGGACCATGAGGTCCGTATATGCTCTGGCAACCATCATTCTCGAAGAGTCTCAAGCTCTTTCTTTTTCCCGGTCTTTACTCTATCGCAGTGCTTTTCGAAGAACACAGAGAAAGCGCAGCTCTGATGAAGCCCATGCTGATGGGCGAAGCGATGTGGGAAGTACTCTTCCAGTTTGGCACAGTACGGGGTTCGAAAGGACAAAACCCCCCCTCCAACGCTCAACATGAACATGGCTCCCTGATAGTCATGGGAGCGCTGTCCAACTCCTTCCCCAATTCATCAATAAAAGCGCGGTCTGTAAAACTCCCAATGGGAAATGGGACCCGCCTCATATTTGAGGAGTCATTCCCAAACAAAATTTTGAGCCTCCCCTGGGCTATGAAAGATAGACTTTTTATCAGCAATTCTCATCAAGAAGGGGCACATATTCTCCCCCGAGCCCTTACTTCTGTCATAGCTGGAAGGGAAATAGGCCCCTAGCCATCCAAACATGTAATGGATGGGGAATGGAGTCTTAAAATCTCCAGGAAGGGCTTCTCCCCCGACAATGCCATTTCTCCCCTCTTTGCGTTTGTAGGCTTTCCCAGGGAGATGGTCCCCAGCTTTCCCCGGGAGATGGTCCCCAGCCAGTGGTAGATGTTGCATAGGGCTGGTTGAGCGAGACTGTACTGGCGTACCCCCACCATTTCGTAAGCTACATAGAGTGTCCCTGGTCGAATGTCATTTGCCCCTCCACGAATAATGAAATTGCATAAGAATAAGGCTAGGTAAGTGGCCAAGAAGACAGAGTTGTCATTGGTCTCAGGTTGATAGATGGGAGGCGTCTCCTTAACAACTACCTTCCCCTTTCTTGTTGAAGATCCTCGGCCACCTTCAAGGTATTCCCCTCAAAATAATTCACCCATTTAGTGAAGGTCACCCGACCATTGCTAGTCTTGGAATGAAGAAACTGGTGTATCTCGAAAACTTTCTGAAGACTGGCAGGCAGTTCCTCTCTCCCTAGCCAAGCACTACCAAAGATGATAAAGTTATGAGGCACGAACTTGTCATACATGGCCCTGATCAGTGGAAGGTCACCAATAAAATGAAGATCCAACAAGGAGATCCTTGCCGGAGCCATGTGTTGCTAACGTGAATCCATGTCTTCAGCAGAACCTTGACAGTAATGGAGCATCGATCATAATAGCTAGCTGAGCACTGAACTGCTGCTAGTAGAGAACCACGCTCCAAAATGCTTCTGTGTGACCCTAGCACCTTGATGGTCTAGAAAGAGTACCCTTTTAAACATTGGTGCTCCCCCTGCATATGAAGATCGGCAAAAGCCCACATTAGCCCCTTGGTTTTCACCATTCTCTTCCCCAAAGTGGCTAAATTGGCAATGGAGGCCACATTCTTATGCATGCAATGAAGAAGGGGTACTCCTTCTTCGTTACTGATATTTCCGTCATCGTCGTCCTGAACTTGAAATGAACAGGGTCAGTAACAATGGTGATGCTGGGAAGCCACTCTTCCCTGCACAACGCATCAATGAGCCAAATGGGCTCGCCCCTCACTGGACTCTCACTAGTAAATTCACTGGTGCTGACCTCTCCTCCCCTTGGATGGTTCCTCACATTAGGGATCATGTGAGAAGGCTTGACCATCTTATGAAGCTAAAAGACTCACTTCTGCATGTAAATCACTTGGGCGCAGACTAGTGCTAGTTGTGTTTGCTAAAACCCACTGCCAGTTGTGTTCTTAGAAGCCCAATGTCGACTGTATGCATTAACGCCTAACGTCAACTGTGTTCGCCAATGCCTAGCACCAGCTGTGGTTAACAACGCTTAGTGCCAGCTGTGTTCACTAAGGCCTAGCACCGGCTGTGTTCGCAAATGCCTAGGTCCGACTGTGTTCGCTAACGCCTAACGCCGGTTGTGTTCACCAACACCTAGTGCCGGCTGTGTTCGCCAACGCTTAACGCCGACTGTGTTTTCAAAGGATTATCGTCGCTTGGGTTCAAATCTCCTGCACGTGCTACAGATTCTACACGTGTCACCTGGAGGCCCGCCACGACTGCCACAATGACGTGGCCTGATGCATGCCCTCTCAAGTGTGGACTGATAGCTGATCACTTATCAGTGACCCTTCGTCTCCAAGCGACTGCTCGCCTCCCCGTGACCTCTCAATTTCCCACCTAAAAACTCCCCCTCTCCTATCGAAAACCAACTGCGAAACTTTTCCTTTTCCTGCACCTTGCTAGAAGACCACCAAAAACAAATGAAAATCCCCAAGCAGCCCCTTGCTGTGACCTTCGCCTTTTTTCCCCTTCTGTGTTCGCACCGGCTGCATCCAAGCTATGACTCATGTTTCCCAGTTGAGTTGCATCCAGGCCACGACTAGTCATCCCCAATGGAGTCAGGAGTAGGCTACTGTTTCTCATCCTTAGTAGGAACTACACCCGTAATGCAGCCCATTGATTCCCAACAGAGTTAAGATCATGCTTACCCATTTAATCCCCTATGGGTCGGTCTTGCACCAAGCCGTGTTATCCCCGGGAGTCAGGTTACTTTCAATGAGCTTATTCTCCATGGAGTTCCATCTTTCATCTTAGGAAGTCATATTTGTCCCCTAAATACCTAGTGAAGTCTGCTTCCCATCTAAAACCCCTGCTATCATGCCATCCCTAGGGAGTCAAATTACTATTCACAGACTTATTCCCCATGAAGCTCCACCGATATGGTGGCCCATACACTGGTTTGTGTTGCATGACCTTAAAATGCACAGCCATAGTCCGTGATGCATGACCTTAAACTATACTCATGCTGCATGACCTTAAATTGCACAGCCATGGTTTGTGCTACATGACCTTAAACTGTACAACATTGGTCTGTGCTGTATGACCTTAAGCTGCACAGCAAAGGTTCGTGCTGCATAAACTTAAACTACACAACCATGGTCCGTGCTGCATGAGCTTAAACTGCACAACCATGGTCCAAACAATATGACCTTAAACTGTAACGGAGGTCTAGTTATACGACCTTAAACGACATGGTCCTAGTTGAAGGACTTTATACTACAGAGTCATGGTCCAAGCTATATGACCTTGAAACTACAGTACACATCTTGACTGTAAGAAGATAAAAGGTTTAGCACCATGGTCCTAGCTATATGCTTTAAACTGTAGTGGAGGTGTAGTTGCACGACCTTAAACAACATGGTCGTAGTTGCAAGACTTTAAACCGCACACCCACGGTCCAAGCAATATAACCCTAAACCATATTGCACGTCTTGGCCACATGACGTTAAAACCATATTGCCATCTCCCCAAAGTGAGTCAAAATCACCACCATACTCACTCCATGGCCTCCACAGAGTGCCATTCATTACCACCACGGTCCAGTTATATGACCTTAAAATGTAGTGCACGTCTTGGCCACTGGTTAGGTGCATCGATCTCGCCTACCTGGATCTAGGTAATGGGTGACATGTGTCTTGGGTTTGGATGACCCAGGACCTGAGACCGCTCTCTCAAAAACCTCGTTCACATAATAAGGGCAGGTGTCCAACTGGGGAGAGATGAGTTGAATATGAGGTGGGGACCAACCTCACCTGGGACTTACTTGGGCGGACTCGCGCTGGTGCCCGCTAAATCACAACGGAAAGCCCCCCAGCTGCTTCAGCTAGCTCAGAATCACCTCCCTTGACCTGTAATCTCCTTGTTTTCTACACAACACTATCATGGTTAACTTGCAAGACAAGTGGGTCGAAGGACCCACCCTTGTCTTAGGGCTATGCACATTCGTGAGAAGTTAGGGTGATGAAGAAGGGAGTTTGAATAAAGAGACAAAAGGGAAGAGGACTTGATGAAGGGATGAGACTAGCACAATAGATGGATCAGTGACCAACTCAGAGTGGTAGCAAGACGGACATAGTACTCAAGACTAGCACGACAACAATACTACTCAAAACTGAGGACGATATGCGTGTCATATTCTGCTATGGCAGCAAGACGGGCATGGTACTCAGGATCAATAAGACAACAATACTGCTCGACATCCAGACTACTATGGTAGCGCTAGATAGAGTCTACCCTCAGTCAAGTGAGAAGAGAAGAGAATAAAGACAAGGTGCGAGACGACGAAGAGATGGGGTCCTGACGACGTTAGACATCGCCACTCACAACCGTGGAGTAACAGTGTCATAGATGGTTAGGTGCCTCGATCTCGCCCTTCGGATCCTTTTGGGATTGGGCAGCACGTGTCTCTGGTTTTTAGGGAAGATGCGGGACATTTTTAAGATCGCACTCTCAGGAACCCTATTCGAAGATGAGGGCATGTGTTCCCAATCGGTGAGAGACGAATTTATAGGTGGGTTCGGGACTTACCCGGGCTGACTCACATGGGGGCCCTCTTAGATCACGAAGAAAGCACCTTTGTAATAAAATTGGTTCGGAATCGCCTCCCTTGGCTAGTATTCTTCTTGTTTTTTGCTTTTCTGCAGTCACACACATATAAGGCAAAGGTTATAAAACAAGTAGGTCAAACCTCACCCTTTTCCTCATTGATGAACGTAGACAAGCATGCGCTTTCAAAAAGAAGAAGAGAAGAAAGACGGGGGAGAGAAGAATTTCGACTAAGTGAGAGGATCAAAGCGGTGATTAGGCTAATGGATCAGAGGCTTGACGTGGTAGCAAAGCGGGCTCGGTAACTAAGACCGGCTCACAGGATTACTACTAGATGTCGTTACCAATACCGACTAGCTAGGTACAATGGTCAGTCTGTCATGGAAATAACGCAGGCCAAGTAACCCTGGCACAACAACATTGCGGCAGGATGACAGGACTACCATGAGAGGATAATCTCAATCCCTCTTAGTAGAACGAAAGAGTAGTAGAATTGAGGTTATGAGGAGAGAATAAGAAGACAAGAAGGGAAAAAAAGAAGGAGGAAGAAGGAAGGAAGGTGCAATTGGGGTTAAACATTGTTGACTGTATTTAGGAGGAAGAGAGAGAAAACCAGTCGGCACTAGGCTTCACCGATATATAAGAGAAGAGAGAGAAAACCAGTTGGTGCTGAATCTCACCGATTGACAGAAGAAGAGAGAGAAAACCAGTAGGCGTTAGGTCTCGCTGACTGACAGAAGAAGAGGGAGAAAACTAGTCGGTGCTAGGTCTTGTTGTCTGATAGAAGAAGAGAGAGAAAATAAGTCGGTGTTAAATGTCGTCGATTGACAGAAGAAGAGAGACAAAACCAGTCAGTGTTAGGTCTCATCGACTAACAAAAGAAGAGAGAGAAGACCAGTCAGTGCTAAGCTTCACCGATTAATAGATAAAAAGAGAGGAGAGAGAAAACCAGTCGATGCTGTCTCACCGATTGACAAACAAAAGGAGAGAGAGAACCAGTCGGTGCTAGGTCTTGTTGATTGATAAAAGAGGAGAGAGAAGAAGAAAGAGTAGATTAGTCGGTGCTAGGCTTCATCGATAAACAAATAGAAGGAGAGGAGAGAGAAAACCAATCGACATTTGGACTTACCGACTGACAGACAAAAGGAGAGAGAAAACAAATCGGTGTTAAGTTTCATCAACTGATAGAGGAAGGAGAAAACCAATGGGCGCTAAGCCTCGCCATTTGCATTAGAAGAGGACAGATGGAGATAGAGACGAGAAGAAGAGAGAGAAAGGGATAAAGATGAGAAGGAGAGGAGAGAGAAAGAGAGGAGGAGAGAGAAAGTTACCTACCCGTAGGGTACCGACCCTTTTCTTGTCTCTCCTCTCTCCCTCTCCAAACTCAAGCAGGAATGGAAATTTTATTGAATCAATAAAAAAATGAACCAAAGTCCTTTATAATTTAGCTTTGCAGGTTTATATAAAATTAGGCTAAAATGTGGGTGTACGCCAAAAAACTAGCTAGAATTGAAGATAATTTTGATTTAATTGAATTCAAAGAAATTCTAAAAATGGGTGCAAAAGGATTGTTTTACCCTTGCCTAACTATGTGTGGAATTTCAAAACAGTCCCTGCTGCAACCCGAGACTTGTGCAATCTTCCATGGCTGACCCAAGGTCATTCTGATGCACGTTTGATCGAAATATTATTGTTTTCTTGTAAGGTTCGGTATGGTGATCATTTTGATACCAACTTCCAAGTGTGAATCATGTTTCGAACCACGATCATGAGACTTGAATTTTGGATGAATCTTGAAAACTTCGGATCGATTGTATGCTCGTTCCTTGATGTTTCTTAGTGATGTCTTCATTGAAACACAATGAACATGCCATTACGTTCTTGTTGCAGCGAACGTAGATTGATTTCGTGTCCGAATGAAGATTTTGTCGTCTTGAGTTTTTGGTCGCAATCTTGATGTCCGGTGGCTAGAATTTATAGCAGCTTTGATGCCTTCGTGTGTGAAATCCAATCGTTCATTACACGCGAGGTTCGGACCAGAGATAGCCTCGGACCTCACACACATAATGCAATCTGTTTCATGCCGATTGAGTACGCGATCATTGTGATTTGGCTGCTGGAATGAGGAGTGCTACTGCTGAATTTTCTGCAACTTCCTTCACGGATTAGTGACTTTCATTTAGTTTTTTTCTTTGCTCGGGAGTCGTCATGGGGTGTAACACATATCGAATTGTTCGTCTTGATGAGACGAACACGCTCACCAAATGTGGGAGCGATCCGACTTTGAATGAGTGAGATATAAGCCCTGAATGTGATTGCCCATGACTATAAAAACAACCACCGTTAATAGTGTTTTGGTGTAGGAAGGCCACAAGAGAATAGTGTGCGGCCTACCCCTTTTTAGTCTTTTACCCATAACTTTGTTTGGGAGTGCCCGATTAAGCCGAAACTTGACTCATAGGGGTTTCGATCGTGCCTAATCTAACGGTAGTGGTCCCACAGCTATTTGACGCACCAAAAGTATAACTCTAGTTACAGGGTCTATGTTAACGTCTTAGAGACCGATTTTGTTGAAATTGTTTCTTTGTGGTCATTGCATTAGACATGTTTGATTATAATGAAACTCGTCAGGTGGTCCTTTGAAGTGCTGATGAAGATCCTGACCAGTTCTGGGGCCATTCTGAGACTGTCGGGTTCCACTATTTTGTAGGCATCATTAACTCTTTTCCTGCCAGAGACCAAGGTGTTGAAAAATACGTTCAAACAGTTTGCCTCGCCGATTGTTGTGCTTCAAGAGAAGTGAGAAGGACAATCATTTGGAAAATTTCCTTTGGATTTTAGTTTTTTTGCTTCCTAGCCACAGGACCACGTGAGCACCAAGGAGATTCACGTAATGGTGTGACTAAGCTGCTCAGACGTACGGATGCATTGTTCGCGGGTCCGTCCGTGGAGACTTGAAGAGACGTTTTTGAGGTATCTTATCAAAGTCCTCACCCTTGTGCGGATTGTTTGTGATTTTGAATCTGAGGATTTTGTATGGACCTCATCAGTTAGAACCAGGCCCATCTGGCAATTGAGTGTCATGTAGAAGGGAATCGTTCCCATTTGGTCTGGATTCGTTGGTTTGCTTTGGTAGGTGTTGTTTGCTGCTACACTAGGTTTGCTTTTGACGTTGAGAGTACCACTATGGGTCTTGTCTACCAAGTCCAGTTGGGGGCAGGTTCTATTAGCTGATCCTGAAGGTTTGATTATGTCAGTTAAATGAGCTAACATCTCTGACAGATTCTCCCTTCACTTTGTTAGTTTCTTGCCTTTGGAGTATTTGTTTCTAGGGTGACCTCATGGGAATAATGTTCTTCCTCATGAGACTTGTCTTGCCATATTGGCGAGTCTTCATCTTTCGAGTCCTTTTTGCAACTAGACTCAGGCTGTCGAAATCTTTTCCTTGAAGCTCATATTTTTGGAGTCCCGATACTATGATATCGGGGATTTTTCTTCATTTGAGTGAGGGCTGAAGCCGCTTGTTGAGATGAGTGCTGCATTAACCTCTTTATTAGTCCAAGCGTCCTTTGCGGATTTTCACTTGAACTTGGGAAGAGGTGGTGTAGAGACGATTTTCACCAACTTCTTTTTATTTTAGGGCTCTTTTACCCATAACCTTTCGGCTATGTCCACCCTTTTCATCCATTTTTGTTCACGATGCCCTTTTGGGTTTTCACCATGCCCGGTTTTTATTCATAGAACTCTTTTACTCATGATTTCGTGACCATGCCTGTCCATCATTTTTACTCATGATGTTCCCTTGTTCAGATATACACCATGCCCGTTACTTTTTCATCATTTTTTTTTATTTTTTATGTGAAGGCGTGTTTAAGGTCATGCCTCTGGGACCTGTGCGAAGCTTTTTAATGTCATGCGGCCAGAACACGCATTATGGTTTAAGGTCATACAGCTGGACCATGGTTATGCATTTTATAATCATAGAACGCGGACCGTGCAGTTTAATGTCGTGCAACTAGACCTGCACTACAATTTAAGGTCATGTAGTTTGGACCATGGTTGTGCAGTTTAGGGCCATGCAGCTAAGATCACAATGGCGATGGATCGCAGTTTGTGGAGGCCCCGGAGTGAGTATGGTGGTGGTTTGACTCACATGGGGAAATGGCACAAGGCTACCTATGGTGTATGAAGTGTGAGTGGATGATGGTGACCCACTAACTTACAATGAATATGGATGGCGGGATGATTCGCTGTTTTGTGAGCACGGGTAAGACTCACTGGGGGATGAGGTATGGTGATGAAGTGAATGAACTCACAGGAAAGGTTAGGGAAGGTGTGCGTGAAAGTGGGCGTAAAAGCATGTGTGCATATGTGGGGCGGGTTTATTGTCATGCCTCCAGGACCTGTGCAAAGCAGTTTATTGTCTTGCAAGTTGGATGTGCATTAAGATTTAAGGTCAAACAGCTGGATCGTGGTTATGCAGTTTAAACTCATACAACTAGGACTGTGCAGTTTAAGGTTGTGCAACTAGACCTCCGCTACCATTTAAGGTCATATAGTTTGGACCATGGTGCTGAGCCTTTTAACATCATGCGGCTAGATCGTGTACTCTGGTTTGAGGTCATACAACTGGACTGTGGTCATGCAGTTTAAAGTCTTACAATTAGGACCATGTAGTTTAAGGTCATGCAACTAGACCTCCGCTACAATTTAAGGTCATATAGTTTGGACCATGGCTGTACAGTCTAAGGACGTGCAACTAGATCATCGTTATAGTTTAAGGTCATATAGTTTAGACCATGTAGTTTAGGGTCGTGCAACTAGACCATTGTGTGGGTCGCCAGGTAGGTGGAGCTCTACGTGGAATAGGTCTGTGGATGGCAATCTGACTCTCCAAGGATAAAATGGTTAACGCCATACACAAGCAGAGGGCTCAGATGGAAATGGTGACCTGATATAAGATGGCCAATAAAGGCGGTCTTCACGTGGGCTTAGTGGGGGCAAACTTACTTCTTGTGGTTAAGATAACCTGGTGTGAAACAGATCCACAGGGAATTGAAGAGGTCAGAATCACCCTAACTCCACTGGGGAAAATAGGCTGTAGTATGGATGCGACTCTTATGGGGATGAGGGGTAGCTTTTGGGATGATGGGTCACAGTTTGAGTGCAACAAACTGGGTGCAACATCATTAGGGATGACAAGTCACGACTTGGTGCAACCTCACTAAGGATAAGTGGTAGGACACATAAAACATCACCCTGAATAATAAGCTTCTTGAAATACGACCGGTGCCAGCTGTAGTGTTAGTGGTTTTTGACGAGTGTTCAATTGGCGTTGAGTTCTCAAAAACACAACCAACGCTGGTTTGTTAAAGACTCAGCTGATGCTGTGGACAACCTACGATATCGTTTGAAGACAACTGACACTAAGTTAATTGAAGCTGGGGTCATTTGGAAACACACCAGGTGCTAAGTCAACCGACGCTAGAGTTGTTTTGACAACGCACCCGGCACTAAGTCAACCAGCGCTAGGGTTGTTTTGAAGATGTACCCGACGCTAAGTCAATTGGCGTTAGGGTTGTTTGGAAGGTACCCGAAGCTAATTTAACTGGCGCTAGGGTTATTTGGAAGGTACTCAGTGCTAAGTCAATCGGTGCTAGTGTTGGGTCGATGAGAGTTACTTCGGGCCTCGAGCAAAATCCCAACCTGGCTCATCGTCGCTTGGCTTCCCTTGGACTCAACTGGAATTCCCAATTTATGAGGGGCATTCGGGGGTAGTGCATGCTATATAAGGGAGGTAAAATCCCATTTTCCTTCATTTTTCACCAAGGGTAAAATACTTAAGCACAAATTTTCTTGACAGTGAGGAGAGAGTGCTAGGTTGAAGTTCTAGCGAGCAACGGGACGTCAGCAAAATTTCTGCAGGGAAGGTTTTCTGTGAAGTTTTTGTCAAGAATTTGGCGAAGTTACAGGGAGAGCTTTTAGTTCAGGGGATTTTCCGATGAGGGGAAGAGGTTTCGACTGCAACGGTTTTTGAGAGAAAAGGCGAGAAGTGAAACTGTGAAAATTTTCGCGCATTTTGGGAGTTTTTCGGAGAGTTTTTAAGAAATTTCCCAGGGATTGTCGCCACTTTTTGACACTGTTAATGGTGTTGCAGAGGTTTCCGAGAACTTAAAGAAGTTTGCGAAAATTTTCTATGAGGTATTAGTGTTGTCCCGACCAAAAACATAAGCAAGCAAGTTTTTTAGTAGGTTTTCAGGCCGTGTAGCAAAAGTTCCAGCGGGAGACGAACAGTTAGGGGAGGTGGACCATCGTGGAAGCTCTACGGTTGGAGGAGGTGAACCATCGTGGAGGTGAAACGTCGTAGGGGAGGCATATTGTTACCTTCTAAAATCGTATGACCATTATGTAGATGCGAAGACTTAGGCTTTGAAAACGAGGAGTCTCGAGAAGCGAACAATGTGACTGGGCCATCGTTAACAGAAGTGCAGTCGGCGTTGGGGCAATCGGTGCTAATGGTTTGGAGTGCTGACTCAACCGACGTTGAACTTCAAGAAAGACAACCGGCGCTAGAGGTAAGGAGCGCAATCAACCTGGCCTTTGGAGGACACAGCCGGCGCTCAGCAGCACATGTGGCTTATCATGGTGGGGAGAGTGATGCTCGCTTATGGTAGTAAGTTACATGAGGGAATGGCGGCGCTCGACGACGAGCAACATACGACGATGTTCATGGGCCGGGTAAAAGTAGTGACTGTAAGGCATGGCTTGTGGTTCCTATTGGAAGCCAAATAATTCAGCACAATAGTGAGGTCCTGCTGTTATGTGGGAGGGCATGCACTGTGAATAGAGTACGCTTTCTGTCATAGGGCAGTTCCTTGCCAAGGCAGCCCTCTTTATATGTTTGATACACACATCGAATGAATCCTTCGCTATATATTTCATGTACAGGTCAAGTGAGATGCCTCACTTGTATGTTTGACATAAGCGTCGGGTGGACTGAGGCTAACTCCTTGGAGTGGCTCTGCTTTGGTTTTTAGCCTGTAACCATCCTCTTACTCGTTCGATGAAATAAAGCTAACTCTCCAAGTGGTTTCGCTTCTTCTTCATGAGAAAAGCCTTTCTTTCAAGGGTTTGCTTCTTCCTCAGGGGGCAGACATTTGTTTTGTCCTGTAACCCTCCTCTTATCCTTAGATGCACGGGCAAAAGTACAAGTTTTTGGTTTGTAACTGTCCTCGTACCCTCAGATGCAAGAGACTTCTAACCTCCTTCGTAATGGGTTTCTTGTAACTTGTAACTCATTTTTACTACAATAAAAAAAGTTAGAACTTGTTTGGACTATCTTGCTTATTTCGCGTTGGGTCTCTTTCTTTTGAAGGCACATCATGGATAGTACTTCTTTAAGTATCGTCCATTGATAGAGAGCATTGCTTCCTCTCCCTCAGGATGTGCCAGTATATAGGCTCCGTTGGGCGAGACCTTTTTTATTATATAGGGACCTTACCACTTAGGCTGAAATATCCCTTTACGCCAGCCATGCATAACAATAGGCCTTTTGACTGCTAAGACTAGATCACCACGGGTGAATGAGCGGACTTTGACAGTTTTGTCGAAAGCCCTCTTCATTCTCCCTTGGTGAAGTTTAAGGCTCTGTTGAGCCTCTAACCTCTTTCCATCTAGTGCATCCAATTCTTGATACCAGAGCTTAACTCTCTCATATTTGGTTATTCCTTGGTGGATAGCCACTCGTAGTGAAGGGATTTGTATTTCGAGAGGTAAAACTGCTTCACGTCCGTAAACCAAAGAATAAGGAGTGGAAGTAGTAGCAATTTGCGTAGCAGTACGATAAGCCCATAGTGCTTCATGAAGCTTCTCATGCCAGTTCTTCCTTGTTTTTGATATTGACTTTCATAAAATGTTGCACAGAGTCTTATTGAAAGCCATAGCTAATCCATTCGCCTGAGGGTGGTGCATAGTCGAGTACCTCCATTCGAAACTAAATTGGTTAACTAAGTGATCAATGTGATTACTCCTAAATTGAGGACCATTGTCAGATATAATCTGGTTGGGCACCCCGAAGCGGTTTATGATATGATGTCGGTCAAAGTAGGCCACTGCTATCCCAGGAACCTGCTTAAGGGGGATCGCTTCAGCCCACTTAGAAAAATAATCTGTTGCAGCTAAGATAAAGGCGTGACAAGTTGCGGAAGGAAGGTTAATTGGCCCTACGATGTCCATACCCCATTGTGAGAAGGGCCATGATGTAACTGTAGGGTGTAAGGTCTCTGGCTGGAGTGTATCTGGCATACTTAGCACTTTTTAGAATAGTTTAAGGAATCAACGATCATGGAAGGCCAATAGTATCCCAACCTACGTATTCGTTCATAGAGCTTAGGACTGGCCTGGTGTAGTCTACAAATACCTGAGTGGACTTCTTTTAACACCTTATTTGCTTCTTGGATATCGATGCATCTAATAAGAATGTCATCAAACGACCGTCTGAAGAGAGCATCTCCCTCAAGGAGGGTATACTTGGTAGACATTCGACGTATGTTGTTGCGTTCGGTATGATCTTCCTGGAGCCTACCATGCTAGGAAACTAGTGATGGGTCCTCTCCAATCTTCTACCTGCTCAATTTCTGAACATATTAGGTCAAAGAATTACGGTTCTTGATTCCGACCCTTAGCTCCTTGACTCTGCGCTACTACTTGTTTAGTCTTGATTATTCTTTGGCTAATGGAAGTGGTCCAAACGGATTAGGAGGGCACTCGGGGAAGATGTTTCTCTCGTCATCCGCATCGACCTCAGTTCTTAGTTTTATGTGTCTTCATTCTGTCACCCAGACAAGCGTGGGCCCTAATGAGGATAATTGAATTGTAGCATCGAGTTTCACAAGTGCGTTAGCCTATGAGTTTAGACTTCTGGGGATGTGAATCAGGGCTACATACTCAAACTGAGCCATATACAAATTTTTCGAATCACGATAAGGCTTGAGAGTGTCTTTTCTCACATCATAAATCCCTTTGAACTGTCAGATAACCAACTTAGAGTCACCATAGATCTTGAGTTGCTCTAAGTCGAGGTCGAAGGCTATCTCCAGTCCGATTATAAGGGCCTTATATTCTAGCTCATTATGAGGACCGGCTTGGGCGAGAGAGAAAGAAAGTGGCAATATTCCTCCTCTCGGAGTTAGGAATACTACTCCAGCGCCTCCTTGATCCGATTGGAATGCTCCGTCGAAGTACAATTCCCACACAAGCATAAGGTCAGCACATAATACTTCTTCATCAGGGAGGTCGCTTGATAAAGGAGATTCTGCCGATACGGGGTGTGCTGTGAGAAAGTCAGACAAGGCCTAGCCTTTGATGGCCTTTTGTGGAACATACGTGATGTCGAATTCAATCAGCAATAATGCCCACTTAGCAAGATGTCCTGACAAGCATGGGCGTGTCATGAGAAACTTTACAGGATCAGCTTTAGATCTAAGTTTCACTTCATGACCAAGCAAGTAACGGTGGAGTTTTTATACTGCGAAGATCAAAGCCAGACACATCTTCCCAATTGAGGGATAGTTCTTCTTGGCCCCTTGCATGCTACAGCTGAGGTAATATAGTGCAGTCTCTTTTCCCTCTTCATTGTTTTGTGCCAACAATACTCCGAGTGATTCGTCCAAAGCAGTCATGTATAGAATGAGGGGTTTTCCCAATACTGTTGTAGAGAGCAGTGGATGATGGAGTAAATAGTGCTTGATGTCATCAAGGGCTGCCTGACATGCTTCATCCCAGATGAATGGGGTATCTTTCTTTAGCAGGTGCGTAAAGGGTTTACAGCGACTTGAGAGGTTCGAGATGAACATGCGAATGTATGCCAGTTGCCCTTGAAGAGGGTGCAGTTCTCGAAGTGTAGTAAGTGATGACATTTCTTGGATTGCCTTGATCTTGACTGCCTCAACTTCAGGCACTCGGTGTTTGACGATGAACCTCAAGAATTTTCCAGAGCACAGGACAAAAGCGCAATTCAGTGGGTTCATTTTTAGTTGATGAAGAAGCAACCTCATGAACATATTTTCAAGGTCTCTCATGTGAGCATCCTTTTCTTTAGATTTTACCACTAAGTCATCTACATAACTGTGATGACCCAAACTTTTTCCTACCAGTTAGAAGGTATGGTGGGATAGGGAGGTTGAAGTTCAGTGCCCGCGTAGTGTGGAATTGCAGAAGAGGCAGGCGTCGATTGGAAAAGCTAGCGTCAAGTGGAATTGGAGAAGAGGCCAGCGCCAGGTGGAAGAGCCAGCGCTAGGAGAATTGGAGAAGAGGCCAGCGTCAAGTGAGCTAGAGAAGAGGCCAGCGCTAGTTGGAAGAGCCAACGCCAAGGGAGTTGGAGAAGAGGCCAGCACCGGTTGGAAGAGCCAACGCTGGTTGGAAGAGCCAGCGCCAGGTGGATTTTTATGAAGATGCTAGCGCCAATTGGAAGTGTCAGCGCCGGGTGAGTTGGAGCAGAGGCCAGCATCGGTTAGAAGATCCAGTGCCGGGTGGATTTGTGTGAAGAGGCCAGTGCCGATTGGAAGAGGCCAGCGCCGGGTGGACTTGTGTGCAGCGCCTGCTGTGTCTCTGACATGCATGAGTTGTGTATGCCACTTGTTGTATGTATGCTGATTGAGTACCACACGTCTAGATTTTACAGTCCTTTGGTGAAACTTGGCCAGCCACCTCAACCCAAGAGTACTTAAGCCCCCTTCCTCACCCCTGCCACTCATTCTTACTTCATTTCTCTCTCTCTCTCTCTCTAAGTCACAAGGTGGGAAGAAGTGACTGTTGGTGGGCAGCCACTATTGGGTGGGTGAGAGCTGTAAAGAGAGGAGTGAAGAAGACACCATTGTTGTTTAAGTAAGTGGATCCATCACCATTGCATGATAGTCATAAGGATGCATGGAATTTATGCATGTAAAATGAGAATGAAAGTGTATGTGAGGTAAGAAAATCCTTACGCCTTTTTATTTAGAAATTGGGGCTCTTGTTCTATGATAATGATGAATGTTAAGAATGAATGCATGATTATTAGATTATGTAAGAAATTCATGATTAAGTGTGTGTTCACATTGTGAGAGAATGGTTGTTATCATGTCCCTCACCATGAAATGAAGATCATGGAATGTATGCTTGAGACATGTTGTATGCCAATGTGAAATTCAGAAAGTTTCATGTTCTTGTAGAAGGCTTTTATATAGCCAAATGGGGTCCGATTGACCTCAAACCACCCCCATTAGAAAGATATACGAGTCTAACAAAATGTTTATTTTTATCCAATGCTGAAATTATTTACAAAAAAATGAAGTTATGTTTCAAAATGGGGAGGTATATTGACTGTTTTCCTAGATTTTTCATTTATACCGCAGTGGTCACTAATTTTAGCTAGCCAAACGAACTTCATTTTCTGCCAAACCATAGCCATTTGAAATATATTTTAATAGGCTAAAATTTTCAAGAAGAAACTATTTTTAAAAGCTTCCTAGATTGAATGTTTTACTTTGTTTTATAAAGGTATGTCACTGTGGGCAGTATTGATAAAAATCAGAACAATCACCTTGTTTGGCATGAACTTTTGAACCAACAAATGGAATCCAAATCCTTTTAAATTTCATTTTTTAGAAATATATACGTCTTAGGTTAAACTTATATTTTTTACCCATCACAAGTTACCTTACGGTTTGAGTGTTATAATGATTTGAAGCAGGGCACATTGTTGTCCACTGTACATAGCAGGGGGCAGTTAGTTAACCCTTATTTCCTTGAACCTTTAAGAGGTCAAAAGGAATCCTTTTGTCTTTAAACCACTCCTAAGAAAGGGATAGGTGTTTGGTATGAAATTGATTTTGGATTCATCCTCAATCTCTAAATGGTCCAAAAGTTAGGACCCCAATTGTGAGCGCATGTACACATCCCTGATAATGAAGTTATGCTTTGCTATGACATGGAAGCATGATTATGACGAATACCTTATTGCGATATGAATTGCATGATCTTAATAATTCTTATGCTATATGTGAATGGATACCTACTGTGTGAATGATGGTATCATAATGCTTATGCTATATGTGAATGGATACCTACTCTGTGAATTATGGTATCATAATGGTTATGCTATATATGAAGGGATACCTAACTGTGTGAATGTTGGTATCATAATGCTTATGCTATATGTAAATGGATACCTACTATGTGAATGATGGTATCATAATGCTTATGTTATAGGTGAATGGATACCTACTGTGTGAATGATGGTATCATGATGCTAACGCTATTTGTGAAAAGGCACCTCTGTGTGAATGATTGTGCTGGTAGCTGCGATTTTTCCTTGACGCGCCATGGTAGGATGTGACTCAGGATGTGAGTAGTTGGGAGGGTCGCGCCTCCATGTGGGCAGTACACATTGGATCACATAATGGTAGTATAACACCCTCTCGCCCAAAGGGCGCAAGGAGAGAGGTAGTGTCTTGCAAGGCCTCTGCCTATCGAAAACCCCAAAGCACGCTGGGGATGTGTGTGTGTGTGTGAGGGCCTTACATAGTGGGTCTTTCACTTGTTCTGGTTCACCCTCCTAAGTGAGGGTAGAAGTCCCAAGTTCAGGATTGGCTTAGCTTAACCGACGTGGCTTCTACGTCAGGAGTAGATAGATCTATTTGCTGAACTTATTTACACTTTTTGCATGAGATTTTAATTGCGATTTGTTGTCTTTATTACTCTACTTTAAGAAAGGTGGTTGTGACTTATGCATTATACATATATTGAACTGCATTTCTCACATTTCTGCTAGAGTGTTGAGAAGCATGTTGAGGGACTTTATTTGATACATGTGTATATGTACGTATATGTGTGTTGTGTATTTTTTATCATTATCATGCCAGTTGGAATACAAGGGTGTAGATCTGCTTACTAGGTTGTTAGCTCATTCCTGCGTATTTTCATAACTATAGAACGAAGAGTGTTGACACATGTGCTTAAGGTGGGTGACCATTGGGGCATTTGAAGCTTGAAGTTGAGAGGTTATAAAGTCGTCCTTTGAAGACTTTCATTGTATGTTTTGGATGTCTCAATAATGTGTGGTGTACCTCAATTTGTGTATTTTGGCCCATTAGTGCCAAGAAGGAATTGTAAAGACTTTTTAATATTGGATGAATGAGATGCCTATACTTTTGAATTGTTATTTGTTTAATGAATAATTTTGTTCTAGTTTTCTTTCATGGTTTGCTCCTAATTCCGTGTTTTCATGCGTTGAGCCACTCTCACCTGAGTGACGTTCGCGACCTCTGATCACGATCCCGCACTCTGTCGCCCTCCAGCAGGGGTCAGGGGGCGGGGTCGTGACAATAACACTCCACCTCTTTATGCATCATGTCTATGTAAATGGTCGTAATTGCTCTCTGGTATGTGGTGCCAACATTCTTTAATCCAAAAGGCATCATTGTGTAACAGAAGACCCCTTTGGGAGTTAAGAATGTAGTGGCCCTTTCATCTTCGGGTGCCATCCTTTTCTGATTATAGCCAGAGTATCCGTCCGTGAAGGAAAAGATTTGATAGTGAGCTGTAGAGTCGATGAGCATCTCGGTGAATGGCAATGGGAAGTCATCCTTGGGACAGGCGGTATTCAAATCGTGAAAGTCAATACACACCCTGATTTGACCATTCTTCTTCTTTACTGGAACAATATTTGCCAGCCATTCCAGGTACTTGACTTTGCGAATAAAGCCTGCTTGTTTGAGTTTGGTCACCTCGACGTCTATCTGCATCTCGAGGTCAAGCTTGAACCTTCTCGATTTCTGTTTAACGGGTTTGATGGTCGGATCCATGTCGAGATGGTGAACAACTACTTGAGGGTCTAAGCCGGGCATCTCATGATAATGCTAACCAAATATGTCATGGTTTGCTCGTAAGAAGGCGGTAAAATGCTCTTTTTCTTCTGGAAACGTATTCGCTGAAATGAAAGTGGGTCTGAGATCCACTTCGTCTCCAAGATTTATTTCCTCTAGTTCGTCAGCTATGGCTTGACCACCTTCTTCCCATTCTTCTGGAGCCTCTTACAACTCCTCATCATCGATTTGAGAGGTCTTTTCATCAACCTCATGTGCAGAGACCCATGACCCTGAAATCTCTACTTCCAATAGGTTTCCAGAGTATGTCATGATTTCTACGCCTTTCTCGAATCGAGGGATAGAAGGGTCAACCTCAAACATGGAAAGCCAATAAGGCTGCAAGAGCTAGTTTTGGGGTTCAGTAAAGGTTGGACATGAAGTGTTCTTGTATGAATCACATGGCCCTTTTGCAGATGTGTGTAGTGCTTGCTCCGCAGTGACTTGTGCTTCATAGACTTGCACCATGTGGCAAGCTCCCTAAGAATAAGATCTTTGCCCATTTGATTCTCTCAATCTTTGCCCAAAGTCAGGCTCAAGTGGCAACTAGAGTTTCTTTGGCTTCGACTTCTTGTGCTTCTTTGAAGAAGGTGGCTCTTCCTTGACTTTAGCAGCAAATGTTAGGAATCCTGCTGCCTGTGAGAGGGTCTTTCTCAATCATTTCCGCTGCATCCTGCTTATATTGGATCCTACGAGTTCTCGATCTAGAGCCTCGAAGTTTAGGCACATCAATATTGTACCTGCAGCAAAGATAAAAGAGGGAGAATGAGAAGCAAGAGAAGAAGGAGGAGAAGGGTTAGAAGGTGGGGGACTTTTAAGGTCGTTCCCCTCATCAAATCGATCTGGGCAGCGTTTTACGTCATCACTAGGGTTGGACGGGTGCAGGTGGTCTTTTAGTTCTTTTCCCTTCTTAGACCATTGGGGAATGCTTTTAATGTCGTCACCCTCATTGGATGTATGCTGAGTGGGACATGGCACGAGGATGTCATCTTGACATGATATAGAAGAAAGAAGGGTCGTGCCAGGGATGAAGTCCAATAAAGTTGGCAGTGGAGGAAGGGGCCTGAGAAATTCCTGCTCAACTGTGGGTTGAGCCATCTTGTTTCTTCAGCGAGTTAACCATTGGTGCCTATATTTTTCTGAGGTGATGTTTGATTCATTTCGCTGGGTTGGTGAACAACCTTAGCTTGGCGAACTGCTTCTCCCCTTAAGGACTTGAGTCTACTTCGACCATGGTAGACTATCCATGGCTGGGAAATCCAGGGTTCCATAGAGTCTGAGTCATTGATATGAAGGTCCTGCTCTGTGAGACCTTTTATCCCAGATAAAGGAATGAATTCGGGATCATTTATAGGGAGATTGTAAAACTCCTGGCACTCTCGCATTTTCTCTGCGAATATATCAAGGAAGCTTGTGCATTTTGACATGTAATGGCCTCTTATCTGATGGTACGGGTAGCAAGGTGACAGGGTTTCCTTGCCTGCTTCAGTGAGATTATGCCTTCCTGAAGCATTATAATGAAGAAGGCATAAAGGATATCGGGCATTTCATCTTCCTCTTAGATTGTTACGACATGAGAGGCCTCGGCAGGCCCGAAGGCTCTCTTTAAGTCTTCAAGCTTTATCTGACCCTTTAGGATCAGGGACTCAATTATATCCTTCAGCGTGTAGCATTCATCTGTAAGATGATTGATCCTCCGATGGTAGGTACAATAATTCGCCTGAGTGTCATGGCCAGGTTACTCAGGGAATTTGGTTTCTCGGAGATGGATCATATTATGTTCCAATAATGAAACAGTGCTGGGACCCATTCCTTCTTGAAGGGGTAGACCTTGTTTCTGTTCCTGGTGAAATAATCATCCCGATCAAGGTTGGCTGGTGGGGCTACCCGATTGTTCGATTATTGTTACTTTCTAGCCTGGGGTGCTACCTTTGCTGTGCTTACCATTTTAGAGAGGTCCATAGTTTGGGAGCGGACCTTCTTTGAATTAGTGATCATGACGGCCGAACTGATTACTCCTTTCTTTTGGCTGCCCCATGTGTTATTTCGAGAGTTACCATTGCCCTGGTTGTTTGCTGAACTTGTAGATGGTTGTCGTGTCACACCATGATGGCATTGTAGACTTTCTATGCAGACTGATTTAGAGATCAACTTTGACATGGAGGTTGGATTAGAGGCCTCGACTTGTAGAGCAATTTTGGGTCGCATGTTCTGCATGCAAGTTTGGACTGCTCCTTCTCAGGCATAGGATTAGGATGGCGGGAAGCCAAGTTTCTCCATCTTGATATGAACTGATCCACAGGCTCATCGGGGTCTTGGGTTAGAGTAAGAAGTTCGATAGTTTGAACCTCTCTCTCGACCTCACAGTAGCGTTGATAGAACTGCTTCTCCATCTCCTCCCATGTATGGACCGAGTTTGGAGGGAGTCGAGCATTCCATTGAAATGCTGGGCCATCGAGGGTCTCAACGAAGTATCGAAGAAGAAGTCTCCCATTAGCCGTTGTTTCTCAACATGCTGCTTATAAGTGGGAAATATGCTGGTTCTGGGACGTGGTTCTGTTGAATAAGGGAAACTTCAGTTTCTTATAATCTGAGGGAAATGGGACCAAATCAATATACAAGGGGCCTTTAATAAGGCATTGCCTCCTGCAACCTCGAGATTTGTCCGTTCTTTAGGCTATGGGTGACCATAGAGTCAATGTAAATCTGAGAGACAAGATGGGGGACAAAATTGGCCTGTGAGGTAAAAGGAGGGGGCTGCCTTGGAGGTGCACCATCAGAGTGATGGGAATTGACCTCATGGTTTGCCGATTGTTGTGCAACGTCGATACGATAGATCTTTTCCATCATTGCACACACCATATGCTCGAACTTGTTCATGTGCTCTTCCTCCATATTGTCGGGCTCGCTTACGACCATTATGCTGATCGTTTCACTATGGAGTTCAACATTAGTGGCAGCAAAGAGCTTACAAACCTAACACGTTGTATGTGGTAGGTCAGTAAATAGGGGGCCAGCATGCCCTGACTGAACTCGACTCTTATATGTTGATAGTGTTTGGATCGGTTCTGGACGGTCTTGGGACCGTGGCTACTAAGCGACTGGGTCTTTTTATTTAAATAGTAATCACAACACAGTGCTCATGGAGCTCTTCTTCAGGCTTCATCGTCTGAAGGGGGTAGAAGGGATTTAGGCAAAGAGGAACGTCAGAATTGCTTGTTTTGACTGCCTTGGTAACCTCCCTAGTCAAAATTTACAGACCCCTATCGTGTTTCGTGTTGAGGTTCTGACGGGCCTCTTGCTAAAACTGCAGTCTAGGTTGCAGCTGGTCAACTCTTCTTACGCAGGAGAGATCTGTCTCTATCAGGTGCGGCAATAGATGAGGGTCAGGAACTGGTATCATCTTACGTCGGGGAGGATGAAGGACTTGATCATCCATCAGGTCGATGCCCCAAGGTCTCTTGAGGGCTTGATACATGACCAAAGTTTCTGAACTGGTTCAAAATGGTACCCTTAGGGAAAACCTTTGAGTACCTATGCTGAAGGGGCTTGCTCGATGAAGAAGGAGAGGGTCAGAGCAGGGTTGACTCATGAGGAGATCTATGTCAAAAGTGAGAGGGCGTCTGTGATGGCAACGCGTGTGGGCCCCTTGAAGAAGGGTTACGGGAGACCTGGGGGTCAGCCTGGGCTCAAGTAAGTGTCTGCAAGGGAATAAGTGGATGCCTGCCCCTTATAGGGTGTGCTTGTGTGTGCAGAGTAGGAGGACAAGAAGGTCGTCTCATGTGTACTCAGGTAGGCATGGCATTGGCATTGCCCCAAGCAGTGTGATGCATATGAGTAGCGTATGCAGATCTGGCCCTAGAAGGTTCGATTTCAGACACGGTCTTGAGGTAACAGGAGGGTGCCTCCAGGTGTGGCTCGTGTAACCTACGAGCCTTGTGGTGTGTGTGAGGGGTGGAGACTGTGGGGTTTCCACCTCGACATGATGAGCCTCTAGAGATTGAGAGCAATGGTGCAGAAATGTGGGGGGTAGACCCACAAAAGCAATGGCATCCTTTTTGCTTTTTATAGAAAGGAACTAGGCAGCCTTCTGACGTACCTCGAAAACATGACCGACAAGTGACTTGTAAGTGGCTGGGTGCATGTTGTCTGGGGCAATAGAAGTGCTGCTGCTGCAAGGCGCCTTAGTGGAGTTTCTGCTAGAGCGAGGAGATGGGTGGTTAGGTGATCCCTGGGGGATCGCGCGGCTCGGGTCTCGGGTTTAGGGGAAGACCCGGGACGTTCGTGAGGTCTCTCTCTCGGGAACCTTGATCGAAAATGAGGGCAGGTGTTACCACCCAGTGAGAGAGGAATTTAAAAGGCTGGTTCGGGATTTACTCGGGCTGACTCGCGTGGGCGCTCACTTAGATCATAAAGAAAGCCCCCCAGTAATGAAACTGGTTCGAAATCACCTCCGTTGTCTTGTATTCTTCTTATTTACTCCTTTCTGCAAACACACAGAAAAATGGCAAAGGTTATGGGACAAATGGGTCAGGCCTCACCCTTTTCCTCTTTTTTGAAAGTATGCAAGCATGCATATTAAAAAAGAAGAAAGAAAGACAGGGGAAGAGAAGGATTCAACCAAGCGAGAGGGATAGGGTAGCGACAAGGCTGGTGGATAATTGACATAACATGGTGGTGAAACGGGCTCGGTAACTGAAATTGGCTCACGGGATCTCTACTAGACGTTATTGTCGATGTCGACTAGCTGAGCATGATGGTCGGTCTGTCGTGGCAGTAAAGCGAGCCAAGCGAACCTGGCTCAACATCATTACAGCTAGATGACAGGACTGCCATGAGATGCTAATCTCAATCCCTCTTTGTCGAACGAGAGAGTAACAGAGGAATGGTTAAAGAGAAGAAGGGGACAGACGAAAGGAGAGATAAGAAGGATGAGGAGATGCAGGCGGCGCTAGACATTATCGACTATTTCAGGAGATGGGAGAGCGAGGAAGAATTTGGAACTAGGCTTCATTGACTGTGTCAGATGCAAAGAGAGGAAGGAAACCAGCTAGTGCTTAGTCTCACCATCAGATAGAAGAAGAGAGAGAATAGACCAACCAACATTAGGCCTCTCCAATTGGTAGAAGAAGAAAGAGAAAACCAACCGGTGCTAGGTCTCATCGACTAATAGATGAAGAGAGAGGAAACCAACAGGCGTGAAGTCTCGTCGATTGATAGACGCAGAGAGAGAGAGGACCAACCGGTGCTTGGTCTCATCGATTGATGAAGGAAGAGAGAGAAAATCAACCGACGTTAGGTCTCACCTACTGACAGAGGAAGAGAGTGAAATCCAACCGAACTAAGTCTCACCGACTGATAGATGAAGTGGTAGAAGATCAACCGGCACTAGGTCTCACCGACTGATAGAGGAAGAGAGAGAAGACCAGTCGATGTTAGATCTTACCGATTGAGGAAGAGAGAGAAAATAAATTGACGTTAGGTCTTACCAACTGATAGAGGAAGAGAGAGAAAACCAACTAGTGCTAGGTCTCACCGACTGATAGAAGAAGAGGGAGAAGTCCAATCAGCGCTAGGTCTCGCCGAGTGACAGAGGAATAGAGAGAAAACCAACCGGTGCTAAGTCTCCCCGACTGGCAGATGAATAGAGAGAAAACCATCTGGCGCTAAGTCTCACCAACTGGTAGACAAAGAGGGACAAGAAGAGAGAGAAAGAAGAAAGAGAACAAGAGAGAAGAAGAGAGAGAAAGAAGAAAGAGAGAAGAGAGAGAAAGAAGAGAGAGAAAGAAGAGAAAGAAAGAAGAGAGAGAAAGAGGTGAGAAAATGAGAGAGAATAAGAGAGAGAAAGGAGAGAGAAAGAGAGAAAAGTCAGTGAAAGAAGAGAGAGAAAGGGAGAAGAAAGAGAGAGAAAAATAAAGAGAAAGAGAGATAAGAGAGAGAAAAAGAGAGAAGAAAGTTGCCTGCTCGAAGGGCACTGACCTTTTCTTCTCTCTCCTATCTCTCTCTCTAAGATGTACTCACTGACTCAAGCAAAGAATCAAAATTTCTATTCAATCTTTTAAAAAATCAACTTTAGGTCAAGGTTTTTTTTTTTCTCTTTTTACAATGAGGCAATGCCTGTTTATACAAAGTTGTGCCCAAACATGGGTGAATTGATCAAAATTAGAGTTAATTGCTGAAAATTAAGATGTAATTGAATTAAAAGAAATTCTAAAAATGGGTGCAAGAGGACTGTTTGGCCCCTACCTAATAATGTGTGGAATTTCAAAACAGTCCCTGTGGCTGCCTGTAAACTTGTGTGATCTTCCGTGGCTGACCCGAGGTTGTTTTGATGCTTGTTTGATCGAGATATTATTGTTTTCTTATAGGGACCGACATGGAAATTATTTTGATACCAACTTCGAGCCATGAATCATGTTTTTGAGTCATGATCACGAGACTTGAAATTTGTTTGAATATTGAAAATTTTGGATCTATATTGCAGTCTTTCCTTAGTGTTTTTCTATTATTTCTTCATTGTAGTGCACTAAGCATGTCATTACGATCGCGTGGCAACAAACGGGACGCGATTTGGAGCTCGAACGAAGATTTCACAACTTTTGAGTTTTGGCTAGAATCTGGAATCCGATGGTGAAAATTTTAGTAACTTCGACAGCTTCGTGCATGAAATCTGTCCATCCATCATGTACATGGTTCATTCCAATGATAGCCCTGAACCTTATGCATACAATGGAATTGGTTTTGAGTCGATCCGTTGTGCGAGCATCGTGATTTGGTTAATAGAGCGAGGTGTGTCGCTATTTGATTTTCTGTAACTTCTTCACGGTTCAACAACTTCTCTCTAGATTTTCTCCCTGCTCGGATATCGTCTCAGGGTGTGTCATATATTGAATTGTTTGTCTTGATGAGACGAATACGCTCAAAATTTGAGAGCGATCCTACTTAGAACGATTGAGATATGGGCCCCGAAAGTGACTGCCTATGACTGTAAAAACAACCACCTTTAATGGTGTTTTTGTGCTGTGAGACCATACGGGAGTAGCATGCGTCCTCTCCTATTTTAATGTTTTGCTCATATCTTTGTTCTTGAGTGTCTGATCAGGCCAAAACATCGCCCATAAGGATTTTCGACCGTGTCGGATCCAATGGCGGTGGTCCCATAGTGAATTGAGATATTGAAAATCTATCTTCAGTTGTAGGGTCCATTTTAGGATGTTAGACGTCAATTTTTCGAAAACTGTTTCTTTGTGGTCACTGCCTTAGACATGTCTTATCGTGATGAAACGTGGTAGGTGGTATTTTGAAGTGTTGTTGAAGACCTTGAGCAATTCTAGGGCCATTCTAAGACTGTCACGAATTTGCCTCTGTTTCATAGGATTTATTGATCTGCTTCCTACCAGGGACCAAGGTGATGAAAAATACATTCAAACAGCTTGGCTCGCTGAATGTTGTGCTTCAAGAGAAGCGAGAGGGACAATCATTCAGAAAGTTTCCTTCGGCTTTTACTTTCTCCTTCCTAGCCATAGAATCACGTGAACACCGAGGAGATTCACGTAATGGTGTAACTAAGCTGCTTAGACGTAGGGATGCATTGTTCGCGAGTCCGTCCGTGGAGACTTTAAGGGGAGAAGAGGCTTTTTTTATGGCATTTGTTTGCTGCTACACCATGATTACTTTTGACAATCAGAGTACCACTATTGGTCTCGTCTATCGAGTCCAGTCGGGGGGCAGGTTCTATTAGCCGATCTTGAAGGTCTGGTCGTGCTTGCTAGGCGAGCTGAAGTCTCTGGCAGGTTTCGCCTTGGCTTTGTCAGTTTCTGCCATGGAAGATGATGACTACGCTACTTTGTCACCTAGCCCCATGGAGCGAGGGGTATATAAAAGATGGAGAGGGCATGCACATTTCATGGATGGGGAAAAGGTCCATACGAGAAGAAGAAGGCATGCATACTCCATGCATGGGGAGAAGAGAAGAAGAAGGCATGCACACTCCATGCATGAGGAGAAGGTCCATAAGAGAAGAAGAAGGCATGCACACTCTATGCATGGGGAGGAGGTCTATAAGAGAAGAAGAAGGCATGCACACTCCATGCATGGGGAGGAGGTCTATAAGAGAAGGAGAAGGCACGCATACTTCATGCATGGAGAGGAGGTCTATAAGAGAAGAAGAAGGCATGCACACTCCATCCATGGGGAGGAGGTCTATAAGAGAAGGAGAAGGCATGTACACTCCATGCATCGGGAGAAGGTCTATAAGAGAAGGAGAAGGCATGCATACTCCATGCATGGGGAGGAGGTCTATAAGAGAAGGAGAGAGAAGGTCTATAAGAGAAGGAGAAGGCATGCACACTCCATGCATGGGGAGGAGGTCTATAAGAGAAGGAGAAGGCATGCACACTCCACGCATGGGGAGGAGGTCTATAAGAGTAGGAGAAGGTATGCACACTCCATGCATGTAGAGGAAGTCCTTGAAGAAGGGATAATGACTGGGCTATGTTGTCACCCAACCCTAAAGAAGGATGTTGACTCCGGTACCTGTGCACCCAGGACTAAAGAAGCACGTCGGCTGGGCTACCTATTCATGCAGCACTAAAGAGGGACGTTGACTGGGCTAACTATTCACCCAAGACTGGAGAAGGACATCGACTGGGCTACCTGTTCACCCAAGACTGAAGAAGGATGTCGGCTGGGCTACCTATTCACCCAAAATTGAAGAGGGATGTCAATTGGGCTACCTATTCACACAGGATTGGAGAAGGACATCGATTGGGCTACCTATTCATTCAAGACTGAAGAGGGATGTCGACTGGGCTACCTATACACCCAGGATTAAGGAAGGACATCGACTGAGCTACTTATTCACCCAAGACTGGAGAAGGAAGTCGATTGGGCTACCTGTTCACCCAGGATTGAAGAAGGATGTCAACTGGACTACCTGTTCACCCAGGACTAGAGAAGGATGTTGATTGGCCTACCTATTAACCCTGGACTGGAGAAGGATGTCGACTGGGCAACCCATTTACCCAGGACTGAAGAAGGAATGTCCAGGGATGATTTTAACGTGTACACCCAGTTGGACGTCTTGACGGTGAAGGGAGTGACGGCTGAAGTCACCAGTGGAAGTGAATGTTGCATCAACCTATTTATTTGTCCAAGCGTCCTTTGCAAATTTTCTCTTGAACTTGTGGAGCGGCGCTGCAAAGGCGATTTTCACCAACCTATTTTTTATTTTGGGGTTCTTTTATCCATGTCCTTTTGGCCATGTCCACCCTTTTTTTCCATTTTTACTCACGGTGCGCTCTCAGGTTTTCACCGTGCCTGGTTTTTATTCACGAAACAGTTTTACTCATGGTTTCGTGACAATGCCCATCGGTCATTTTTACTCATAGCGTTCCCTTGTTCAGGTATATACCATGTTGGTTATTTCTTTTTTTTTTGTGAGGACATGTTTAAGGTCATGCCTCCGGGACCCGTGCGAGTAAGTATGGTGGTGGTTTGGCTCACTTGGGGAGATGGCTCAAGTCTACCCATGAGAGATGGGTGATGTATGAACGGTGAGTGGACGATGGTGACCCACTAACTTACAACGAGTATGGATGACGGGATGGTTCACCATTTTTTGAGCATGGGTGAGACTCACTGGGGAATGATGTAGGGTGATGAACTCATGGGGAGGAAATGAAGGTGATGCGCACACACTATCAAGTAGGTTAGGAAAGGGGCGTGTGAAAGTGCACGTAAAGGCATGTGCACATATGTAGGGGTGAGTTTATGGTCATGCCTCCTGGACCTAGCCAAAGCAACTTATCATCATGCGGCTAGGACATGCACTATGGTTTAAGGTAATATAGTTTGATCGTGGTTATGCAGTTTTAAAGTCATACGCCTAGGACCATGTAGTTTAAGGTCATGCAACTTGACCTCCGCTACAGTTTAAAGTCATATAGTTCGGACCATGGTGTTGTGCGGTTTAACGTTGTGCGACCGAGACGTAGACTATGGTTTAAGGTCATATAGTTTGGACCATGCAGTTTAAGGTCATGCAACTAGACCTCCGCTATAGTTTAAGGTCATATGGTTTGGACAGTGGTTATGCAGTTTAAAGTCATAGAACTAGGACCATGTAGTTTAAGGTCGTGAAACTAGACCAGAGCCGTACAGTTCTAGGGTTATGCAGCACGGACCATAGTTATGCAGTTTAATGTCATACAACTTGGCCCATGCAGTTTAAGGTCGTGCAACTAAACTAGGGTTGTGCAGTTTTAGGGTCATGTAGCACGGACCGTAGTTATGCAGTTTAAAGTCATACAACTAGGACCATGGAGTTTAAGTTCGTGCAACTAGACCAAGGCTGTGCAGTTTTGGGTCATGCAGCACGGACCTTAGTTATGAAGTTTAAAGTCATACAACTAAGATCATGAATTTTAAGGTCGTGCAACTAGACTAGGGCGGTGTAGTATTAAGGTCATGCAGCACGGACCGTAGTAATGCAGTTTAAAGTCATACAACTAGGACCATGCAGTTTAAGGTCATGCAACTCGACCAGGGTTATGCAATTTTAGGGTCATGCCGCACGGATCGTTGTGTGGATCGCCATGTCAGTAGAGCTCCATGGGGAATAGGCCTATGGATGGTAATTTGACTCCTTGGGGATACCATGGCTAAGACAATTCACAAACTGAGGGCTAGGTGGAAATGGTGCCCTGGTGAAGGATGACCAGTAGAAGTGGACCGTACTGTGGTTTTTTAGGGGGTAAGGCACTCTCTGGTGTGAAAGATGAGACTTTACGACCGATAACTCGACTTCTTGGGGATAAGGTAACTTAGTGTGAAGCTGAGCCAATGGGTATTGAGGAGGTAAGAATGATCCCAACTTCATTGAGGATGATGGGCCACAATATGAGTGTGACTCCTAATGGTGGAAGAGGGATAGCTCCTGACTCCATTAGGGAAGTCACAGTTTAGGTGCAACAGCCTGGGTGTAAGTCCACTAGGGATGACACGTCCTGGCTTGGGTACACAATTCCACCAGGGATAGTGGTAGGACATACACTGCTTCAAATATGGCCGGCGCCACGTGTAGTGTTGATGGTTTATTACGAATATTCAACTGACGCTGAGTTCTCATAACACAATCGACACTGTTCAGCTGGAGTTGTGAATGTCCCGTGGTATTATCTGAAGACAACCGATGCTGAGTTAATCGGTGCTGGGGTTGTTTTGAAGACATACCCAGTGTTAAGTCAACCGACGCTAAGGTCGTATCTGGAAACACACTCGGCGTTAAGCCAATCGATGCTTGGGTCGTATTTGGAAACACACCCGACACTAAGATTGTATTTGGAAATACACCCTACGCTAAGTCAACCGGCGAGAGGGTTGTTTAGGAAATCCACGCGGTGCTGCATCAACCGACGCTAGGGATGGATTGATGAGAGTTGCCTCAGGCCTCGTGTAAAGCCCAACCCGGCTTGTTGTCACTTGGCTTTCCTTGAACACAACTGGACTTCGGCACTGTAGTCTATATAAGGGGGTAAAATCCTGTTTTCCGTTATTTTCACTAAAGATAAAAAAAAAACCAAAGCACAAGTTTCTTTAACCGTGAGGAGAGAACGCTTGTTTGTAGTTTTCGATGAGCAGTGGGACTTCAACAATAGTCTCTGTGAGGAAGGTTCTTTGGCAAGATCCGGTCAAGGGTTTTGCTGAGAAGACCTTCGACGTGCATACTTTACTCCGAATTTGGCGAAGTTGTAGAGAGAGTAGTAGGGAAACGAGAGCTTTTTGAAAGTCTTTCCAGGAGACAGAGAAGGCTCCGGCTATCATTTTTCTTTCAGGAAGAGGTGAGAAACACATCAGTGAGTATTTTCACATGTCTTGAGGGTTTATCGGGGGGCTTTAAGGGGTTTCTCGGCGGTTGTGGAAGTTTTCCACCACCACTAGTGGCATTGCAGAAGTTTCTGGGCACTTTCAAGAGTTTTACCGAGGTTATCCACTTTTTGACACTGTTAGTGGTGTCGCAGAGGTTTCCCAACGAGGTTCTGGTGAAGTCCAGACAAAAAAAACATGCAGGAAAGTTTTCATGTGAGCCTCCGACTATTTGGGAGCAATTCCGATGGAAGACGAACGGTCGTAGGAGGTGGGCTGTATGGCTGCAAGAGGTGAAACATCATGGCGAAGGCATACGGTTGCTGGAGGTGAACTGTCGTCGTTGGAAATCCTGTGACCATTTAAGGAGGTGCGAAACGAGGAATCTTGAGCGGCAAACAATCGTGATAGGGCCGACACTAATAGAAGTCCAACTGGAGGTAAGGTAACCGACGCTGATGATTTGGAGTGATGATATAACCGGCACAGACCCTCAAGCAAAACAGTCGGCGCTAGGGGTTGGGCACGCAACTTGTGCTGGGCTCTGGAGGACGTGTGGCTTCAATCGGCATTGATCAGCACGTGTGGCTTATCACGATGCAAAGACTGACGATTGCATGTGTCGGTAAGTCACGTGCGAGGTTTGCGACGCTCGACAATGAGCTACATACAGCGCTGTTTATGGACCGGCAGAAATTGGTGAAGGATGGGGTGTGGCTTGTGGTACCTGTTGGAAGCTAAATCCTCCAAAATAATAGTGAGGTCCGTGTTGTTCTGTGGAAGGGCATCCACTATGAAGAGGGCATGCTTTCCGTCATAAGCCAGCTCCTTGCCAGGGCAGCCCCACTTGTATGTTTGATAAACACGTTGAAAGGATCCTACGTCGTATGTTTGGCATACACGTCAGATGAGGTATCTGGCTTGTATGTTTGACATACACGTCGGATGGACTGAAGATAACTTCTTGGAGTGGCTCTGCTATGTCTTCTGGCCTGTAACCATCCTCTTACTCGTCAGATAAATTAAAGCGAACTCTCTAAGTGGTTTCACTTCTTCTTCATGTGGAGGTCCTCCCTTTTGTGAATTTGCTTCTTCCTCTTGGACAGGCATTTGTTTTGGCCTGTAATCATCCTCTTAATCTCAGATGCAAGAGTAAAAGCACAAGTTTTGGTTTGTAACTGTCCTCTTATCCTCAGACGCAAGAGACTTGTAACCTCCCTAGTAATGGGTTCTTGTAACTTCTAACTGATTTTTACTGCAATATAAAAGAAAAAAGTTAGCATTTTGTTTGGACTATGTTGCTTGTTTTTGTATTGAGTCCCTTTCTTTTGAATACACATCACAGATAGTACTTCTTCATGTATCGCCTGTTGATAGGGGGCATCGCCTTTTCTCCACCAGGGTGTGCTAGTATGTAGGCTCCATTGGGCAAGACCTTTTTGACTATAAAGGGACCTTCCCACTTAAGCTCAAACTGGCCTTTACGCCGGCCATGCACAACAATAGGCCTCTTGACAGCTAAGACTAAATCACCATGGGTGAGTGAGCGGATCTTGATAGACTTGTCAAAATCCCACTTCATTCTCCCTTGATTGAGTTCAAGATTCTGCTGAGCCTCTAGCCTCTTTCCATCAAGTGCATCTAATTCTTGATACCGGAGCTTGACTCTCTCATCTTCGATTATTCCCTAGTGAATAGCTACTCGAAATGAAGGGATTTGTATTTGTTTGGTCTTGATTACTTCTTTGGTCGATAGAAGTGCTCCAAATGGATAAGGAGGACACTCGGGGAAGATATTTCTCTCATCATCCGCATCGACTTCAGTTCTTAGCACGATGTGTCTCCATTCTACCACCCAAACAAGCGTGGGTCCTGATGAGGACAACTGAATTGTACCACCGAGTTTCGCAAGTGCATCAGCCTACGAATTTAGCCTCCTGGGGATGTGACTTACGGATACGTCTTCGAATTGGGCCATATACGATTTTGTAGTATCATGATAAGGTATGAGGGTGCCTTTTCTTACATCATAAATCCCTTTGAGCTGTCGGATAATCAACTCAGAGTCACCGTAGATCTTGAACTGCTCCAAGTCGAGATTGAAAGTTATCTCGAGTCCGATTATAAGGGCTCGATATTATGCTTCATTATGAGAACCGGCTTGAGTGAGAGAGAAAGAAAGTGACAGTATTCGTCCTATAAGAGTTAGGAATACTACTTTGGTGCCTCCTCGTTTTGATTGGAAGGCTCTGTCGAAGTATAATTCCCACACAAGAGCAAGGTTGGCATAAAATACTTCTTCATCAGGGAGGTCACTTGATAGAGGATATTCGGTCGGCACGGTGTGTGCTACTAGAAAGTCAGCCAAGGCCTGGCCCTTGAAGGCCTTTTGCGGGAAATATGTGCTGTCAAACTCCATTAGCAATAATGCCCACTTGGCAAGGCATCCTTACAAATATGGATGTGTCATAAGAAATTTTACATGATCAGCTTTTGATATAAGTTTCACGTCATGATCAAGCAAGTAATGGCGGAGTTTTTGTACTGCGAAGATCAGAGCCATACACATCTTCTCAATAAAGGGATAGTTCCTCTCAGCTCCTTGTATCCTACGGTTGAGGTAATATAACACAGTCTCCTTTTCCTCTTCATTTTTTGTGTCAACAATGCTCCGTGTGACTCGTCTAGAGCAGTGACATATAGAATGAGGGGTTTCCTCAATACTAGTGTAGAGAGCACCAAAGGGTTGAGCAACTAATGCTTGATGTCGTCAAGGGTTGCCTAACATTCTTCATCCTAGATGAATGAGGTATCTTTCTTTAGCAGATGTGCAATGGGTTTACAACGACCTGAGAGGTTCGAGATGAACCTACGAATGTATGCCAGTTTCTCTTGACGAGAGCACAGTTCTCGAAGTGTAGTGGGTGACGGCATTTATTAGATTGGCTTGATCTTAACCGGCTCAACTTAAAGCCCTCGATGTCTGACGATGAACCCTAAGAATTTTTTGGAGTGCAAGCTTAAAGCGCATTTCAGCGACGGGTTCATTTTAAGTTGATGACGACGCATTTGCTCAAATACTTTTTCAAGGTCCTTCATGTGAGCATCCTTCTCTTCAGATTTTACCACCAAGTCATCTACATAACACTCCACCTCTTCGTGTATCTTGTCTTCGATCGTCATTGCTCTTTGATATGTGGCCCCAACATTCTTTAATTCAAAAGGCATCATTATGTAACAGAAGACCCCTTTTAGAGTTAAGAATGAGGTGGCCTCTTCATCTTCGGGTCCATCCTTATTTTATTATATCCGTAGTATCCGTCGATGAAGGAAAAGATCTAGCAGTGAGTTGTAAAGTCGATGAGCATCTCGGTGAATGGCAACGGGAAGTCATCCTTAGGAGAGGCAGTGTTCAAATCACGAAAGTCAATACACACTTTGATTTTGACAATTCTTTTTCTTGACCGGAACGACATTTGCTAGCCAATTCGGGTATTTGACTTCACAGATGAAACCTGCTTGTCTGAGCTTGGTTATCTCAGCGTCTATCTGCATCTTGAGGTCAGACCTGAACATTCTCGACTTCTATTTGACTAGTTTGATAGTTGGATCGATGCCGAGATGGCGAACTGCTACTTGAGGGTCTAAACCAGGCATCTCATGATAGTGCCAAGCAACAACGTCTAGGTTTTCTTTCAAGAAGGTGGTGAAATCTTTTTTTTCTCCTGGAGACATATTCGGTGAAATGACAGTGGGTTTGAGACTCGCTTTGTCTCCAAGATTTATTTCCTCAAGTTCGTCTGCTATGGCCTGACCACCTTCTTCTCATTCTTCTAGATCCTCTTGGAGTCCTTCATCATCGTTCTCAGAGATTTTTTGATCAACCTCAAGTGTAGGGACCCATGATCCTTACATTTCATCCTTTGATAGAGCTCTAGAGTGGGTCATAATTTTTGTACCTTCCCCGAATCGAGTGACGAAAAGGTCAACCTCAAACGTGGTGAACTCTTTGGGCTAGCGAACAACCTTTTCTTAAAGAACTGCTTCTCTGCTTTGGCCATGGTAGATCATCCATGACTAGGAAGTTGAGGGTTCCGCAGGGTCTGAGTCATTGATGGGAAGGTCCTGCCTTGTGAGATCTTCTTGCCCCGATGAGGAAGTGATTTGAGGATCACTTACGGGAAGATTGTAGAATTCTTGATACTCTTGCATCTTCTTTGCGAATATGTTAAGGAAAGTTGTGCATTCTGACAAGTAATGACCTCTTATCTGATGGTACGAACACCAACGATCTTCAGTCCCCTTAACAAGGCGACGGGATTGCCTTGCTTGCTTCGGTGTGATTATGCCTTCCTGAAGCATTATAATGAAGAAGGTGTAGAGAATTCCAGGCACTTCATCCTCATCTTGGATGGTTACGACATGGGAGGCCTTAGCTGCCCCGAAGCCCTTCTTTAGGTCTTCAAGCTTTATCTGACCCTTCTGAATCAGAGCCTCAATGATGCCCTTCACCGTGTAGCAGTCATCTGTAGAATGATTAATCCTCCGATGGTAAGCAAAATAATTCACCTGATCGTCAAGGCAAGATTGCTTGGGGAACTTGGTTTCTGGAAGCTGGATCATATTCTGCTCCAATAATAACTAAAACAACGCAGGGACCCATTCCTTCTCGAAGGGATAGACCTTATTCCTATGCCTAGAGAGATAATCATTCGGATCAAACTTGGCAGGTGGAAGTACCCTATATTACTACGGTTGTTGCTTGCCAACCTGGGGTGTTACTGTTGCTGTGGTTACCCCTTTAGAGAGGTCCAAAGTTTGGGGGGGAGCTTTCTTTGAATCAGTGACAATGACGACTGCACTGATTACCCCTTTCTGTTGGCTGCCCATGTGTTATTCCGAGAGATCCCATTGCCTTGGTTACTTGCTGATCTTGTAGATGGCTGTCTTGTCACACCATGATGGCGTGAAAAACTTTCTATGTGAATTGATTTAGAGATCAACTCTGACATGGAGGTAGGATTAGAGGCCTCGACATGTACAGTGATTTTAGGTCACATATTTTGCACGCAAGTTTGGACTGGTTCCTTCTCAAGCATAGGATTAGGATGGCGGGAAGCTAAGCTTCTCCATCTTGACATGAACTAATCTACTGGCTCATCGGGGTCTTGAGTTAGGGTGAGAAGCTTGATGGTTTGAACCTCTCTCTCGACCTCATAGAAGCATTGAGAGAACAATTTCTCCATCTCCTCCCATGTATGCACCGAGTTTGGAGGAAGTCAGACATACCATTGAAATGTCGGGCCATCAAGGGTCTCGACGAACTGGTGGAGAAGAAGTCTCTCGTCAGCTGCCATTTCCCAACATGCCACCTGGAAGTGGGCGATATGCTGGTTCGGGGAGGTGGTTACACTGAATAGAGGAAACTTCCCTTTCTTATAGTCAGAGGCGAATGGAACTTGATCAATATTGGAGGGGTATGGTCTTTGATAAGGCGTCGCCCCCTGGATGCCTGGAATTTGTCTGTTCTTTAGGCTATGGGTGACCATAGCGTCAATATCAGACTGAGAGACCGAATGAGGGACAGAATTGTCCTACGAGGTAGATGGCAGAGGCTGCCATGGAGGTATACCATCAAGGTGATGAGAATTGACCTCATGGCTAGCCGACTGGCGTGCAGTGTCAATACGATTGATCTTTTCCATCATCGCATGCACCACATCCTCAAACTTTTTTAAGCGATCCTCTTTCGCAACACTGGGCTCGCTTAAGACCATTACGCTAACCGTTTCTCTAGGGAGGTCAATGTTAATGGTGATAGAAGGTTTGCGAGCTTGACGGGTCGGACATGGTAGGTCAGCTAGTAAGGGGTCAGCATGCCTTGACTGAACTCGACTTTTGTACGCAAATCACATTTGGATCGATTCTCGACGGTCTTGCGGCCATGGCTGTTGAGTGGCTGGGTCTTCTTCTGTGATAATAACCACAACACAGGGCTCATAGAGCTCTTCTTTAGGCTTCATTGTCTGAAGGGGGTAGAAGGGATTCAGGTGAAGAGGGTCGTCAAATTTAGCTTTTTTTGACTACGTTGGTCACCTCGTTGTCCAAATTTGCAGACCTCTATCGCGTTTAACCTAGAGGTTTTGATGGACCTCTTGCTAAAACTGCGATCAAGGTTGCGGTTGGTCAACTCTTCTTTCACAGAAGAGAGCTATCTCCATCAGGTGTGGCAAAGGATGAGGGTCAGGAACTGGGGTCATCTTGGGTCGGGAAGGAGGAAGGACTCGATCTTCTATGAGGTCCATGCCCCGAGCTCTTTTATGAGCTCCAGAGACATGACCAAAGTGTTGGGGCTGGTTCAAGATGGTATTCTTGGGGAAAACCTTCGAGTACTAAGGTTGAAGTTGCTTGCTCGATGAAGAAGGAGCAAGCGGGAGCAAGGTTGACTCATTAGGAGGCCTGAGTAGAGGACGAGGGGAGGCCTGAGATGGCGACATGTGTGCACCCCTTGAAGAAGGATCTTCGGGGACTTGGGGGTCCACCCAGCCTTGTGCGGGTGAGCTGGCCTTACGAGGCTTAGAGCTACGAGCCGGTGTTTGTAAGAGAACAAGTGTAGGCCTGCCCCTTACAGAGTGTGCTTATGTGTGCATGCGAGGAGGACGAGGAGGTCGTCTCTTGCGTACTCGAGTTGGCCCAATATTGGCAGTATCCCAAGCAGTGAGGTGCATTTGAGGGGCGTATGCAGGATCTGGCCTTGGAAGGTTCGATCTTGGACACAGACTCGAGGTAACAAAAGGGGTGCCCCAAAGTGTGACTCGAGTGGGTGACCCACGAGCCTTGTGTTGTGTGAGCGGGGTGAAGACCATAGGCTTTCCACCTCGATGTGTTGAGCCTTTAGGGATAGAGACCAATGGGCTAAGAATGTGGGGGGTAGCCTTATGGCGACCCACAGAAGGAATGGAAACTTGCTTACCTTTTGCAGAAAGGAATTGGGCAGCCTTCTCACGTACCTCAGAAGCATGATAGGTAAGTTACTTGCCGGTGGCTGGGTACATGCTGTGTGGGGCATTATAAGTGCCGCTTATGCAAGGCGCCTTGGCCAAGTTTCCACTAGAGCAAAGCGATGGGGAGTGAGGGACCTTCAAGTCTCTCCTCACATCAGTCTAGGTTAAGACTTGGGAGCTAGACAAGGGATATTTGCTCAAGAAGATGGTCGGGAATGAAGTCGAAGGACCTTGTTCCCTATGGACACTCGAATAAGGGGATAAGAAAATGCCTTATCCGAATAAATGGGTTACAGAACTCAGTAGCCATAAGTGAATGTGAAAAGAGAATTAAAATAGATAAAGAAGAAACTAGCCAAACAAGAACGATCCGACTAAGGCGTAGTAAGTCCCCAGTGGAGTCACCAAGCTAGTTAGGTGCCTCGATCTCGCCCTCCAGATACGTGTGGGAAGACCAGGGACGTTTGTGAGATCGCTCTCTCGGGAACCTCGTTCGAAAATACGGCAGGGGTTACCAACAGGTGAGAGAGGCATTTAAAAGGTGGGTTCGGGACTAACTCAGACTGACTCTCATGGGCGTCCTCTTAAAAACCGCTCCAATAATGATACTAGTTTGGAATCGCCTCCCTTGGCTCGTATTCTTCTTATTTTCTTCTTTCTGCAATCACTTACATATATGGTAAAGGTTATGGGGCAGGTTAGTCATTCCTCACCCTTTTCCTCTTTTATGAACGTGTGCAAGCATGCGTATTCAAAAAGAAGAAAGAAAGAAAGGGTACGAGAAAGATTCGACCAAGCAGGAAGGTCAGTGCAGTGACTAGTCTGGTGGATAATTGACATAACGTGGTGGCGAAATGGGTTCGGTAACTGACACCGGCTCACGGGATCGCTACTAGATGTTATTGTCGATATCGATTAGCTAGGCACGATGGTTGGTCTGCAGTGACAGTAAAGCACGCCAAGCGAACCTGGGGCAAACATCATTACGGCTAGATGACAGGACTACCATGAGATGCTAACCTCAATTCCTCTTGGTCGAACGAGAGAGCAGCAGAGGAATGGTTAAAGAGAAAAAGGGGATAAACGAAAGGAGAGAGAAGAAGGATAAGGAGATGCAGTCGGCGCTAGACATCTCCAACTATTTCAGGAGATGGGAGAGAGAGGAAGAAGTCGGAACAAGGCTTCACCGTCTGTGTCAGATGAGAAGAGAGGAAGGAAACAAACTGGTGCTTTGTCTCACCATCTGACAGAAGAAGAGAGGGAATAGACCAACCAGGGCTACGTCTCACCGACTGGCAGAAGAAGAAAGAGAAAACCAACCGATGCTATGTCTCGCCGATGGATAGATGAAGAGAAAGGAAACCAACCAACGTGAAGTCTCGCCGACTGATAGATGAAGAGAGAGAGGACAAACTGGTGCTAGGTCTCGCCGACTGATAGAGGAAGAGAGAACACCAACCAGTGTTAGGTCTCGCCAACTGATAAAGGAAGAGACAAAAAACTAACCGGCACTAGGTCTCGTCGACTGATAGACGAAGAGGGAGAAGACCAATCGACGTAAGGTCTCACCGACTGATAGAGGAAGAGAGAGAAGTCCATCTGGTGTTAGGTCTCATTGAGTGACAGAGGAAGAGAGAGAAAATCAATCGGCTCTAGGTCTCGTTGACTGACAAAGGAAGAGAGAGAAAACTAATCGATGCTATGTCTCATCAACTGATAGAGGAAGAGGGAGAAGACCAATTGACGCTAGGTCTCACTGACTGACAGAGGAATAGAGAGAAAACCAACCGGCGTTAGGTCTCGTCGACTGGTAAACGAATAGAGAGAAAACCAATCGGCGCTAGGTCTCGCCGACTGGTAAACGAAGACGGAGATGAAGAGAGAGAAAAAGAGAAGAGAGAAAAATAAGAGAGAGAAAGAGAGAGAAGAAGAGAGAGAAAGGAGAGAGAAAGAGAGAGAAGAAAGAGAAATAAAAGAGAGAAAGAGAGAAGAAAGAGAGAGAAATAGAGAGAGAAAGAGAGAAGAAAGAGAGAGAAGAGAGAAGAAAGTTACCTACCCGAAGGGTACCGGCCCTTTTCTTCTATATCCTCTCTCTCTCTTCAAGACGTTCTCACAGACTCAAGCAAGGAATCGAAATTTCTATTCAATATTTTTTAAAAAAGAATTGAAGGCCGAGGTTTTTTTTTTTAGGTCTTTTTACAATGATGCATTGCCTGTTTATATAGAGTTGTCCTCAAATATGGGTGGATTGATCAAAATTAGACCTAATTACTGAAAATTAAGATTTAATTGAATTAAAAGAAATTCTAAAAATGAGTGCAAAAGGATTGTTTTGGCCCTGCCTAACAATGTGTAGAATTTCAAAACAGTCCTTGTGGCTGCCCGAAAACTTGTGTGATCTTTTGTAGCTGACCTGGGGTTGTTCTGATGCCTGTTTGATCGAAACATTATTTTTTTCTTGTAGGGCTCGACATGGCAATTGTTTTGATACCAACTTCGAGCCATATATCATGTTTTTTAGTCATGATCATGAGACTTTAAATTTGTTTGAATCTTGAAAATTTTAGATCGATAGTGTGGTATTTCCTTAGTGTTTTTCTGTGATTTCTTCATCATAACGCACTAAGAATTTCATTACGATCTCGTGGCAACAAACGGGACGCGATTTGGAGCCTGAACGAAGATTTCGTGGCTTTTGCGTTATGGTCGAAATCAGAAATCCAGCGACCGGAATTTTGGTAAGTTCATCAGTTTCATGCATGAAATTTGACTGTCCCTCAGGTACGTGATTCAATCCAATGATAGCCCTGAACCTTACGCACATAATGGAATTGATTTCGCGTCTATTCGTTGTGTGAGCATCGTGATTCGGTTCATCGAGCGAGGCGTAGTGAGGCCACAAGGGATTAGTGTGCGGCCTACTCTTTTTTAGCCCTTTATCCATAACTTTATCTTGGAGTGTCCGATTAAGCCGATACTTAACCCACAGAGGTTTTCAACCATGTCATATCTAATGCTGACGGTCACACAACTATTTGATGCACCAAAAGTATAGCTCTAGGTACGAGGTTCATTTCAAGGTGCTTGAGATCAATTTTTCTGAAATTGTTTCTTTCTATTCACTGCCTTAGACTTGTCTGATTATGATGAAACTCGACAGGTGGTCCTTTGAAGTGCTGATGAACATGCTGACCAGTTATGGGGACATTCTCAGATTGTCAGGAATGTCCACTGTTTTGTAGGCTTTATTAACCTGTTTCCTACCAGAGACCAAGGTGCTGAAAAATACGTTCAAGTAGGTTCCATTTGGAGAGACTTTTTAGACAATAGGACTACCATGAGAGGCTAACCTCAATCCCTCTTAGTTGAATGAAAGAGTAGCAAAATGATGGTTATGAGGAAAGAATAAGAAATGAAGAAAGAGAAGAACGTAATAGAAGGAGGGAGCCAGAACAAAGGAATAGAAGAGTATAAATGGTGGGAGAATAAAAGAGAGACGGAAGGAAGATGCAATCAACATTAGGCATTGCTGGCTGTGTTAGAAGGAAGAGATAGAAAATACGGTCCGTGCTTAGCTTCATCGAATGTGTTAAACAGAGAAGAGGAGAGAGAAGATGCAGTCGGTGCTAGGCTTTACTGACTATGCTTGAAGAGAGATAGAAAACCCAGTCAGCGTTAGGCTTCGCCAATTATGTTAGAAGAAGAGAGAGAAAATGCAGTCGGTGTTAAGCTTCACCGATTGTGTCCAAAGAAGAGAGAGAAAATGTAGTCGCCATTAGGCTTTATCGATTGTGTTTAAAGAAGAGAGAGAAAATGAAGTCGGTGCTAGCCTTCATCGATTTTGTCAAAAGAAGAGAGAGAAAATGCAATCAGTGCTGGGCTTGATCGACTGTCAAGAGAAGAGAGAGAAACACAATCGGTGCTAGGCTTCATCGATTAAGTCAAAATAAGAGAGAGAAAATGTAGTCGGTATTGGGCTTCATCGATTGTGTCAAAAGAAGAGAGAGAAAAGAAGTTGGCGCTAGGCTTCATCGACTGTGTCAAAAGAAGAGAGATAAAACGGCACCGACTGTCAAGAAAAGAGAGAGAAAATACAGTCGGCTCTAGGCTTCACCTATTATGCTAAAAGAAGAGAGAGAAAATGTAGTCGGCATTAAGCATCATCGACTGTCAAGAGAAGAGAGAAAAAAAGTAGTCGGCGCTAGGCTTCACCGACTGTGTCAGAAGAAGAGAGCAAAAATGCAGTCGGTGCTAGGCTTCACTAACTATCAAGAGAAGAGAGAGAAAACACAGCGACGTTAGGATTCACCGACTGCAATAGATGAGAAGGAGAGAGTGAAATCCAATTGACGCCAGGCTTCACCGATTGACTTTAGAAGAAGAGAAGGAGAAAGAGATGAGAAGAGAGATAGAGACAGAAATGAGAAACAAGAGGGGAGAGAGAAAGAGAGAGATGAGAAAGAGTAGAGGAGAGAGAAAGAGATAGAGATGAGAAAAAGGGGAGCAAGAGAAAGAGGGAAGGAGAGAGAAAGTTACCTATTAAAAGGGTATTGACCCTTTTCTTCTCTCTCCTCTTTCTCTTCGAGACGTACCTAAGAATTTCAACAAGAATGGAGCGTTTTTTCATTCAATGAGAAATGAACTGAAGGTCCTTACAATTTAGCTTTGCATGATTATATAAAGTTGGCCTAAAACGTGGGTGTACGCTAAAAACCTAGCTAGAATTGAAGATAATTACAATTTAATTGAAGTTAAAGAAATTCTAAAACTTGGTGTAGAAGGACTGTTTTGCCTCTACCTAACAATGTATGGATTTCCAGAACAGTCCCTGCTGCTGCCCGAGAACTTGCGTGATCTTCCGTGGCTACCCCAGGGTTGTTCTGATGCCTATTTGATCGAAAGATTATTGTTTTCTTGTAGGACTCGGCATGGCGATCATTATGATACCAACTTCGAACCGTGAATCATGTTTTTGAGCCATGATCATAAGACTTGAATTTTGCATGAGTCTTGAAAACTCCGAATCAATTGTGTACTTGTTTCTTGATGTGTCTTCATAATTTCTTCATTGAATCATACTGAGCATGCCATCACGATCATGTTGCAACAAACATAGCTTGATTTCATGTCCGGAGGAAGATTTTGTCGTCTTGAGTTTTTGACCAGAATATTGAAATCTTGCAGTCGAAATTTACAGCATCTTTGACACCCTCGTGTGTGAAATCCAACCGTTCATTGTATGTGAGGTTCAGACAAGAGATAGCCTCGGACCTCATGCACATAATGCAATTGGTTTCAATCGATCAGGTATGCGAACATCGTGATCTTGCTGCTCGAATGAGGCATGCTGCTGCTGAATTTCTGCAACTTCCTTCACGGATCAGCGAATTTTATTTGGTTTTTCTTTCTGCTTGGGCGTCGTTACGGAGCATACCACATATCAAATTACTCGTCGTGATGAGACGAACACGCTTACCAAATTTGGGAGCGATCTGACTTGGAACGAGTGAGATATAGGCCCCAAAAATTACTTATCATGATTGTAAAGACCACCTTTAATGGTGTTTTGATGCAGTGAGGCCACACGAGAATAGTGTGAGTCTTACCCGTTTTCGATATTTTACTCATAACTTTATCTTGGAGTGCCCGATTAAGCCAAAACTTGACCTATAGGAGATTTTGACCATGCCGGATCTAATGGCAGTGGTCCAACAGTTGTTTGATGCACCAAAAGTATGTCTCCAGTAACAATGTCCATTTGAGGGTGCTAAGGACCAATTTAGCTGAAATTGTTTTATTTTTATCACTTCCTTAGACATGTCAGATCGCGATGAAACTGAGCAAATGGTCTTCTGAAGTTTTGATAAAGATCTTTAACCAATTGTAGGGCCATTTTAAGACTGTTGGGAATTTCCACTGTTTTGTAGGCTTTAATGACCTGCTTCCTATCAGGGACCAAGTTGCTGAAAAATACGTTCCAACAGCTTGCCCCGCCGAATGTTGTGCTTCATGAGAAGTGAGAAGGACAGTCATTCCAAAAATTTCCTTCGGCATTTATTTTTTTTCTTCCTAGCCACAGGACCACGTGAACGTCGAGGAGATTCATGTAGTGGTTTAACTAGGATGCTCAGACGTAGGGAGGCATTATTCGCGGGACTTTAGTGGGAGAAGAGACTTTTTTGAGGGATCTTGTCGATGTCCTCACCCTCGATGAACTATCGGTGATTCTGAAGCTGTGGATTTTATACGGACCTCATTAGTCAGAATCAGGCTCGTTTGGCAATTGAGTGCCATGTTGAAGGAAATTATTCCCATTTGATCTGGGTTTGATTATTTGCTTTTAGTCAGCACTGTTTGTTGCTACACCAGGTTTTCTTTTAATGATCATAGTACCACTGTAGGTCTCTTCTACCTGGTCTAGTCGCACGCAGTTTTATTAACCGATCTTGAAGGTCTAGGCTTGCCGGCTAGGCAAGCTGAAGTCTCTGGCAAGTTTCACCCTGACTTTATCACTTTCTTGCCTTTGTAGTGTTTGTTTCTAGAGTGTGTTTGTGACCTCATGGGAATAATGTTCTTCCTCATGAGACTTGTCTTACCGTATTGGTGAATATTCTATCTTTCGAGTCCTTTTGCAACTAAACTCAAGCTGTCAGAATCTTTTCCTTAGAGCTCATATATTTGGAGTTCTGACATGGTGATACCAAGGATTTTCTTCCTTTGAGTGAGGGCTGAAGTCGCCTACTGAGACGAGTGCACGTCAACCTGTTTATTGGTCCAGGTGTCCTTTGTGGATTTTCATTTGAACCTAGGAAGCAACGTCGTAGGGACGGTTTTCAACAACTTCTTTTTTTTTATTCTAGGGCTCTACCCATGACCTTTCAGCCATGTCCACCCTTTTCATCCATTTTTAGCCATGTCCACCCTTTTCATCCATTTTTAGCCATGTCCACCCTTTTCATCCATTTTTACGCACGATGCCCTTTCAGGTTTTCACCGTGCCCGGTTTTTTTATTCATGGAACTCTTTTACTCATGGTTCCATGATCATGCCCATTCGTCATTTTTACACATGATGTTCCCTTTTAAGGTATACACCATGCCCGTTATTTCATCAATTTTTTTAGTGAAGGCATGTTTAAGGTCACGCCTTCAAGACCTGTGCGAAACAGTTTAACGTCATCGGGCCAGGACGTGCACCATGGTTTAAGGTCATACAGCTGGACCATGGTGGTGATGAATGGCAGTTTGTGGAGGCCATGAAGTGAGTATGGTGGTGGTTTGACTCACTTGGGGAGATGGCATTAGGCTACCTATGAAAGATGGATGATGTATAAAAAGTGGGTGGACGATGGTGACCCACTAACTTATTGTGAGCGTGAGTGAGACTCACTGGGAAATGAGGTATAGTGATGAAGTGAATGAACACATTGGGGAGGTAATGAAGGTGGCGTGCGCACACCAACATGTAGGTTAGGGAAGGCATGTGTGAAAGTGCACGTAAAGGCGTGTGCGCATATGTGGGGGTGAGTTTATAGTCATACCTCCTGGACCTGTGCAAAGCAGTTTATCGTCATGCGGTCAGAACATGCACTATGGTTTAAGGTCATACAGCTGGACCGTGGTTATGCAATTTAAAGTCATACAACTAGGATCGTGCAGTTTAAGGTCATGCAACTAGACCTCAGCTACAATTTAATGTCATATTGTTTGGATCGTGGTTATGCAGTTTAAAGTCATACAACAAGGACCATGCAGTTTAAGGTCATCCAACTAGACATTCGCTACAGTTTAAGGTCATATAGTTTGGACCGGGCAATTTTAAGGTCGTGCAACTAGACCAGGGCTGTGCAGTTTACGATCGTGCAGCACGGATCGAGGCTGTACAGTTTAGGGTCTTGCAGCAGAGACCGAGGCTGTAAAGTTTAAGGTCATGCAGCACGGGCTGAGGCTATGCAGTTTAGGGTCGTGCAGCATGGAACGAGACTGTGCAGTTTAAGGTCGTGTAGCACGGACCAATATTGGGTCGCCATGTAGGTGGAGCTCCATGGGGAATAGGTTTATGGATGGAAATCCAACTCCCTGGGGATAAAATGGTTAATGCCGTATACAAGCAAAGGGCTCAGATGGAGATGGTGGCCCAACGAGGGATGGAGAACGGAAGCGGACTTCACTAGGGCTTAAGGGGGCAAGAGTGTCTCCCTGGGGTGAAATATGAGACTTTATGAAGAATTGGCTTATGATAGGTAACCCAACTCCCTGGGGATAAGATAGTTTGGTGTGAAACAGACCCACCAGGAATTGAAGAGGTAAGTTTGACCTTAACTCTACTAGGGTAAATGGGCTGCAGTATGGGTGTGACTTCTATGAGGATGAGGAATAATGGCCTGCTCCTGACTCCATTGGGGATGATAGGTAACGGCTTGGGTGCAACGGCCTGGGTGAAACTCCACTCGGGATAGTGGTGGGACATACATGGCTTCAGCTGGAAATGGGTGACAAAAGACTGCTTGAAATTCAATCGGCGCTAGGTGCATCCGCATTTGATTCATGACCCACCATTTATCCATCAGAGTCGGGGGAAGACGTGGGTTGTAAGACATCTCCAGCATCCATGTAGTAATAATTGTTTCTTGCAAGTGTTCAACTGGTGCTGAGTTCTGAAAAACACAATTGACGCTTGCTTGTTAAAACTCATTTGGCACTGTGAACGAGCCGTGACATTGTTTGAACACAACTGACACTAAGTAAACCAGCACTGAGGTCATTTGAAATTCACCCCGCACCAAGTCAATTGGCGCTGGGGTTGTTTGGAATTCACCCAACGCCAAGTCAACTGGTGCTGGGCATGGATTGATAATTGAGTCATGACTCGAGTGTGACCCATTCCAGCCCACCGTCGTTTGGCTTCCCTTGGATGCGACTGGGATTCCCAGTTTGTGAGGGGTGTTCGAGGGCAGTGTAGGCTACATAAGGGGGGCAAGACCCCGTTTCCGACACTTTTCATCGAGGGTAAAAGAAACATAAACAAAATTTTTCTTTAATAGGGAGGAGAGGGTGCCTAGTTGCAGTTCCGACAAGAAGTGGGATTCTTGGAAATTTTTGCAGGGAAGGCCTTCGACATGCAGACTTTACCAAGAATTTGGTGAAGTTGCAAAGGAAGTTTTTAGCGCAACGGACTTTCCGGTGGAGGGAAGAGCTCTGATCATGGTATTTTGCAGGTGGAAAAGACGGAAAGTGCAGTGATAGGCATTTTCGCAAGTCTTGGGAAATTTTCAGGGAGTTTTAAGTGGTATCTCGGGAGTTGTAGCTTTTTCAGAGGTTTTTAAGGAACTATAGGGGAGTTTCGGCAGAAACTTAAAGGTCCAAAAAAATGAACGGTTACTGAAGACAGACCGTCGCAAGGAAGGTGTACGGTTGCGGGAGGTGAACCATCGCATGGAAGGTGTACCGTTACCTTGTTCATGTGTTAGGTGGAGCAACGAGACGTGGTGACAGTTGGCATTCGCTCGAGTGTCAGGTTGCACTAAGGGACGTGGCGACGGTTATTAGTCGGCATAGCTGAGTTCGTGGTGTCACGATTAGGAATCATGGCACGTGTGAGAGATCTGATCACAGCCGACATTGGTCTTTGGAGGACACAACCGGCGTTGAGCATTAACAATCTCAACTGACGCTAAGTGTGACAGACTCAGCCAGCACTAGCCGTTTGCATGCAACAGGTGCTGGGCATTGACATGGTCAACCGGAGCTGAGTGTTGACAGACACAACCAGCGCTAAGGGTTAGCAGACGCAACCAGTGCTAGGTATTAGCAAACACAGCTGGTTCTATGTATTAGGAAACCTAACCGGTGCTAAGTGTTGGCAAACTCAGCCGGCGCTGATCCAATGTCTTTACAACTTTTGGGAGTAAAACTACTAAGCCCTTTATAATGGTTGATTCTTCATACAAAATTCCTGAGGTGAAGAGGCTTCCAGGGAGGGCGAAATCGGTGTTTGTGATTTTACAGGCGAGGTTTTATCAAGGGGTGAGACCATTTGGCTGATCCAGCCAGATGCGAGCCAGAGTGGCCCCTCAGTGTAACTTTCATTACTGACCCCATTTGTTTCGTAGTATGCGAGGGCAATCATGGCAACATCAGTACTGAAGAATGGGTGGCACTTCTTCGTTGCATGAATAGGAACATAGCTTCCAGGGAGAACTTGCCTACCTTAGGGAAACGAATGGTACAGGTAAAGGACTACTAACGTGGTCACCAAAAGGCCTCCGAGTTCAAGGGGAGTACCAATACTTGAACGGATACTCTTCTTGGACTACTAAGGTAGGTCGTACAGAAGTAATCTTGGATGTGCTTCACTATTAGCAGTGGTCAAGTGTTCGGGCATCTACTACAACCATTGCTCCAACACAGTAAAGGTGTTACTGGAGACGTGGAGCCATGTTAGAAATACCTGGCTTCTTGGACATGAAGAAACATAATTCTCTTTACTAGATCTTCATTTTATTGGAGGTCTCCCAATGATCGGGGCTATGTATGATGAGTTCGTGCCCCCGAACTCGGTCATCTTCGGTGGTTCTAACTCAGGGGATGAAGATCCACCTGTCAGTCTTCAAAAGATCTTTGAGGCCTACCAGTCGATTGTCGCCTGATCTGGCAGCGGCAGGGTCACCTTCATGGAATGGGAGAAGTCCTTTTGTGGGGATTATCCCGAGCATGGTCAGGGCACTCTGGAAGGGAACGAGAAGGCAGTTGCAAAGGAGATGCCTCCTGTATATCAACTTGAGACTGACGATGACCGTGTCTTCTCAGCCACGTATTTGGCCTTATTTTTGTGCAAATTCACACTCCTTGGCTGGGGGGACGTCATTCATCCAGCCGTACTGTATGTGGCATGCGATATGGCTAGAGGGCGTGAGTATGCCCTTGCTCAGCTAGTCTTGTGTAACATTTACCATGGCTTGGTGCCATCTCCCGTGGAAAGGCCTACAAGGGCAAAGAGGGAGGGAATGGCATTGTAGGAGGAGAGGCATTTCCTGGGGATTTCAAAACTTCATTCCCTGTGCATTACGTGTACGGGTGGCTAGGGGCTTATTCCCTATGTCAAGCATCAGTGCTTAGGAAATAAATTGTGGTCTTTCTTGATGAGGATTGCCAACCAAAGGGTTATCTTTCATACCCTAGGGGAGGCTCGGGATCTATTTGGGAATGACTCTTTGAATATGAGGCGGGTCCCTTCCCGGTCAAGAGCTTCACCGATCGTGCTTTCACTGATGAGTTAGGGAAGGAGCTAGAAGGTGCTCCAACAACGATTAAGGAGCTCATGTTCATCTTAAGAATCAAAGGGGGAGTTCTACCTTTTTGGACTCCGCACAGTGCCAGGTTAGAGGGGTATTTCCCCTACCACTTCACTCGTGAACACGGGCTTGATCAAGGCTGTCCTTTTTCGGTGTTTTTTGAAAAGCGCCAGAGTAAGGTGAACAAGGGAGTACAGAAGAGTTTGAACCTTTCCGTGAGGGCTGGCTGCCAGAGCATATAGGGACCGCTTGGTCTATGTGTCTAGAGATGACATAAACCAACAAATATGTATTACCTCACTTTAGCAGGAAGGTCCGAACAACCAAGGTCTATGTGAGCTGGTGGAGAATAACCAAAGGGGATATTGGGATAAAGATCACCCTTGGAAAGAGGCGAACGGTAACTGGCATCAGGATACCAGGCAAAGGAGACAGGCAGATGCTCCTACTTCCGATGCAGTATTATCTCTCTAACTGGTGAGCTTTAGGGCTTCCGCATGAGATATCTGCTGATGAGACATCGTCATAATTTCTTGCAATGAAGACGAGGACTGGGAGTGTCTTCGATAATCTTAGTTCAATCTTTGAGTGGGATGAGGGGCGAAAACCCCTGGCTATGAAAGGCATTCCCCACAAAACTTGAACACCCTAATCTGTAGTGGTCCCTACAGTAATTTGGATGGAGGGCCTTCTCAGGTAGGTGAATCTGAAGCAGCCGCTCCAACTTTGGCAAGGGGAAGAAAAGAAAGCGCTCGATCGCTGCCGATACTCATGCACTGTCTTTAGTTAGTGGGCGTACTCAAAGGCGTAAGAGTGCCAACCTTCCTATGATGTTAGAACTAGGAGGTAGCTCTTCCTCTTTCGATTGTTTAGGATCTCCCCCAGTATCACCATCTGCACTCTCTAGACCACCTTTTGCTTCTCTTAAATTATCTTCTTTTTCTTCAGAAACTGAGGCAAATGACTCTGACCACTCTAAGTCTGTTGTCATTGCTTATGATCGGGAGGTGACTCCAGATCTTGTGACAGTAAATACAGGGGCAGTTGCTGAGTGAAAGGCAGCTCGGACGGGTACTGATGAGGCTGTAGGTCCCAAAGAAACTGCTCTAGGAAGGGAATCTGATGTTGATGCGGCCTTCGTACATCAAGAGCTCAGTGCCCCGACCGAGGTAGGGACTATGACCCAAGGAGATGGGCCTGTAGTTGTTGATGCACCTGGGCACCAAGAGGTTGTTGCCTCCATTCTCCCAGGTCATGAAGATGAAGGGACTGAGCTCTTCGTGGTTGAGGTTCTGGCCATTTAAGGTGCAAGCCAAATGGAAGAATCCATGGCTAAAGCTGAATTGGCTGGAGAGGAGGCGGTTCCTGAACTTGCTAATGCGGAACTGACAGATGAAAAGCAAGGGCAATAGGTTTCTTTAGATCCTGTTGGACTGAAGTAGAGGTCCCTATGGGAGAAGGTCAAGGTAGGGAGGCTGACATTGAAGTACCTGAGCAGGTTTAGGCTTCTTCAACAGTAGTAATCCCAGCAGCACAATCGAGGCCCATTTTTAGCGGCATTTCTTTGGCTTCAACTTCTTGTGCTTCTTTGAAGAAGGTGACTCTACATTGGCTTTAGCTGTTAGGGCATCAGCAATTGTTAAGAATCCTCCTGCCTGTGCCAGGGTCTTTCTCAATCGTTTTCGCTGCGTCCTGCTTATATTGATTCCTTCGCATTCTCGATTGAGAGCCTCGAAGTCCGGTCATATCAAGGTTGTACTTGCAGGGAACTTAGAAGAGGGAGAAGGAGAAGCAAGAGAAGAAGATGGAGAAGGGTTAGAAGGTGGGCGACCATTAAGGTTGTTCCCCTCATCAGACTGATCTAGGCATCTTTTTATGTCATCACCAGGGTTAGACGGGTGTAGGGGGTATTTTAGGTTTTTTCCTTTCTTAGACCGTTGGGGAGTGCTTTTAATGTCGTCACCCTCATTGGACATTTGCAGGGGGTCTTTTAGGTCTTTCCCTTGCTTAAACCGTTTGGAGTGCTTTTAACGTCATGACCCTCATTGGACGTGTGCTGGGTGGGAGATGGCACGGGAACGTCTTCTTGACAGGATGAAGAAGGAAGAAGGATCGTTCCCGGGATGAAGTCCAGTAAAGTTGGCAGTGGAGGACGGGGCATGAGAAATTCCTGCTCAACAGGTGGTTCAGCGGTCTTATTTCTCCGACGAGTATCCCTTAGCATGTGTCTCCTTCCGGTTTTTTGAGGTGGTGTTTGGATTGTCTCGCTAGGCTTGTGAACAGCCCTAGCTTGGAGAACTGCTTCTCGTTTTAAGAACTTGAAACTGATTCATCCGTGGTGGACTATTCATGGATGGGAAGTCAAGCATTCGGCGGAGTCCAAGTCATTGATAGGCAGGTCTTGCTTTGTGAGATATTCTTACCCTGATAGAGGAATGACTTAGGGATCACATACGGTGAGATTATAAATCTTCTAACACTCCCCAATTTTCTTTGCAAATATATCAAGGAAGTTTGTGCATTCCGATAGGTAATGGCCTCTTATCTGATGGTACAGGCACCAACAATCTTTAGTCTCCTTAGCAAGGCGACAGAGTTGCCTTGCCTGCTTTAGTGTGATTATTCCTTCCATAAGCATTATAATGAAGAAGGCGTAAAGGATGGCAGGCATTTTGTCTTCCTCTTGAATGGTTACTGCTAGGGAGGCCTCGGCTACCCTAAAGGCCTTCTTTAGGTCTTCAAGCTTTATCTGACCCTTCTGAATCAAGGCCTCGATAATATCTTTCAATGTGTAGCAGTCATTTATGGGATGATTGATCCTCTGATGGTAGGCACAATAATTCGTCTGAGTGTCAAGGCCAGGTTGCTTGGGGGATTTGGCTTCTAAAAGCTGGATCATATTTTGTTCCAATAATAACCGGAACAACGTAGGGACCCATTCCTTCTGGAAGGGATAGACCTTGTTTCTATGCCTGGTGAAATAATCACCCCGATCAAGGTTAGTTAGATGGGGTACCCGATTGTACGACTGTTGTTGCTTGTCAGCTTGGGGTGTTACCTTTCCCGTGCTTACCCCTTTAGTGAGGTCAAAAGTCTGGGAGGGAGCCTTCTTTGAATCAGTGACCATGATAGCTGCACTGATTAGCCCTTTCTATTGGTTGCCTCGTGTGTTATTTCGAGAGCTACCATAGGCACGATTGTTCGCTGAACTGGTAGATGGTTGTTGTGTCCCATAATGGTGGCGTGATGAACTTTCTATGCGAACTGATTTAAAGATCAACTCTGACATGGAGGTTGGATTAGAGGCCTCGACATATAGAGTGATCTCGGGTCGCATGTTTCTCACTCAAGCAGGTGTAGGATTAGGACGCCGGGAAGCCAAATTTCTCCATCTTGATATGACCTGATCCCCGGGCTTATCGGGGTCTTGAGTCAGGATGAGAAGTTCGATGGTTTGAACTTCTCTCTCGACCTCATATAAGCGTTGATAGAATAGTTTCTCCATATCCTCCCACGTATGCACTGAGTTTCGAGGAAGTCTGGCATACCATTGAAATGTTGAGCCATCGAGGGTCTCAACGAAATGGATGAAGGCCAGGAACTGGAGTCATCTTGGACCGGAGAGGATGAAGGGCTTGATCTTTGATCAGGTCAATGCCTTGAGCTCTCTTGTGAGCTCCAGGGACACGACCAAAGTGACAGGGCAGATTTAGGATGGTACTCTTGGGGAAAACCTTCGTGTGCCAAGGCTGAAGTGCTTGCTCGATGAAGGAGGAGAAGGCTAAAGTAGGATTGAGTCATGCGGAGGCCGGACACTAAGGTGAGGGGACGTCTGTGGTAGCGAAGTGTGTGCTCCCCTTGAAGTAGGATGACCAGAGACCTATGGGTCACCCCGGGCTCGTGCAAGTGATCTGGCCTTAAGATGCCATGAACTACGAGCAGGTGTTTATAAGAGCACACGTGTAGGCCTGCCCCTTACAGGGTGCGCTTGTGTGTGCCGAGTAGGAGGAAGAGGGGGTCATCTCCTGTGTTCTCAAGTTGGCGTAACAATGGCATTGCCCCGAGCAGTGGGATGGATATGTAGTGTGCGTAGGAACTGACCTTGGAAGGTTAGATCTTGGACACGGACTCGAGGTAACAGAAGGGTTGCCCCTAGGTGTGACTCGAGTGGGTAACCCATGGGCCTTGTGGTGTGTGTGAGGGGTGGAGACCGTGGGCTTTCGGCCTCAATGTATTGAGCCTTTAAGGATAGAGACTAATAGTGCAGAAATGTGGGGGGTAGCCTTATAACGACCCACAGAAGAACTGGTAGCTTGTTTGCCCTGTACAGAAAGGTGTTGGACAGCCTTCTGGCGTACCTCAGGAACACAACCTGCAAGTGACTCACCGGTGGCTAGGTGCATGCTATGTGGGGCAACAAAAGTGATGCCGATGTAGGGCGCCTTGGTGGAGTTTCCACCATAGTGAGGAAATTGGGAGTCTCGCCTCACACCGGTCCAGGTTAAGACTTAGGAGCTAGACAAGGGATCTTTATTGAAGAGGATGATTGGGAACAAAGTCGAAGGAGCTTGTTCTCTAGGGACGCTCTTGAATGAGGGGATAAGAAAATCCCCGATCCCGATAAATGGGTTACAAAACCCACAAGCCATAAATAAAATGTGAAAAGATAATGAAACCAGATAATAAAAGAAGAAACTAGTCAAACAAGAACGATCCGACTAAGGGATAGTAAGTCTCTAGTGGAGTCATCAAGCTAGTTAACTATATCGATCTAGCCCTCTCGACCCTTTTGGGGATTGGGCAACACACGTCTTAGGTTTCTAAGGAAGACCCAGGAAATTTTTGAGATCGCTTTCTCCAGAACCTTGTTCATGAACGGGGGCAGGTATTACCAACCGGTGGGAGAGGAATTTAAGGTGGGTTCGAGACTTACTAGGGTTGGCTCGCGTGTGTGCTCTCTTAGATTATGAAGAAAGGCCCCCAGTAATAAAAGTAGTTTGGAATCACCTCCCTTAGCTTGTATTCTTCTTGTTTTCTGTAATCACACACATATGGCAAAGGTTATAAGACAGGGAGGTCAGACCTCACCCTTTTTCTCTTTTATGATCGTACACAAGAAAAATAAGAGAAGAAAGACGGGGACGAGAAGAATTCGACTGAGCGGGAGGATCAGAGAGGTGACTAAGTTGACGAATAATTGGCCTGATGTGATAGTAAAACATGCTCTATAACTAAGACTGGCTCACAGGATTATTACTAGACGTCATTACCAGTACCAACTAGTTAGACATAGTGGTTAGTCTGTCATGGCATTAAAGTAAGCCAAGTAATCTTGGCACAACAATATTATGGTTAGATGACAGGACTACCATGAGGGGCTAACCTCAATCCCTCTTAGTCGAATGACAAAGTAACATAATGATGGTTATTAGGAAAGAATAAGAAATGAAGTAAGAGAAGAAGGGAACAAATCAGAGAAGAAGGGAACAGAAGGAGGAAGGGAGAAGAAAGGAAGAGAAGAGTATGAAAGGAGGGAGAATAAAAGACAGAGAGGAAAAAAAGACGCAGTCGGCTGTGTTAGAAGGAAGAGAGAGAAAATGCAATCAACGTTAGACTTCACTGACAGTGTTATACAGAGAAGAGGAGAGAGACGACATAGTCGACGCTGGGCTTCCCGACTATGCTTGAAGAAAAGAGCGAAAATGCAGTCGTGCTAGGCTTCACCGATTATGTCAAATGAAGAGAGAGAAAACACAGTTGGCATTAGGCTTCACTGACTATGTCAAAAGAAGAGAGAGAAAATGCAGTCGGTGCTAGGCTTCACCGACTGTGTTAGAAGAAGAGAGATAAAATATAGTCAGCACTAGGCTTCGCCAAATGTGTTGGAAGAAGATATAAAAAAGCAGTTGATGCTAAGCTTCACCGACTGTCAAGAGAAGAGAGAGAAAATGCAGTTGATGCTAGGATTCACCGATTATGTCAAAATAAGAGAGAGAAAATGCAGTCGGTGTTAGGCATCATCGACAATATCAGCAAAAGAGAGAGAAAATGTAGTCAACGTTAGGCCTCGTTGATTATCAAGAGAAGAGAGAGAAAATGTAGTCGATGCTAGGCTTCACCGACTGTGTGAAGTCGATGCTAGCTCCATCGATTGTGAGAGAAGAAGCGATAGAAAATGCAGTCGGTGTTAAGCTTCATCGATTGTCAAGAGAAGAGAGGGAAAATGCAGTCGGCAGTAGGCTTCATCGACTGTGTCAAAATAAGAGAGAGAAAATGCAATCGGTGCTAGGCTTCATCAATTGTCAAGAGAAGAGAGAGAAAATGCAGTCTATGCTAGGCTTCACCGACTGTAATATATGAGATGGAGAGAGAGAAATCCAACCAATGCTAGGCTTTACCGACTGGCTTCAAAAGGAAAGAAGGAGAAAGAGGTGAGAAGATGAGAGATAGAGATAGAAATGAGAAATAGGGGAGGAGAGAGAAAGAGATAGAGATAATAAAGAGGGGAGGAGAGAGAAAAAGGTAGAGATAATAAAGAGCGAAGGACAGAGAAAGAGGAAAGGAGGGAGAAAGTTACCTGCCCGAAGGGTATTGACCCTTTTCTGCTCTCGCCCTCTCTCTACAAGATGTACCTAAGAACTTCAACAAGAATGGAAATTTTATTGAATCAATGAGAAATGAACCAAAGGTCCTTACAATTTAGCTTTGCATGTTTATATAGAGTTGGGCTAAAATGTGGGTGTACGCCCAAAAAATAGCTAGAATTGAATATAATTACAATTTAATTTAATTTAAAAAATTCTAAAAATGGGTGCAAAAGGACTGTTTAACCCCTGCCTAACAATGTGTGAAATTCCAAAACACTCCCTGCTGCTGCTTGAGAATGTGCATGAACTTTCGTGGCTGACTCGGGGTTGTTTTGATGCATGTTTTATCGAAATATTAGTTTTTTCTTGTAGGGCTCGGCATGACGATCACATCTTTGAGCCATGAATCATGTTTTTCAGTCATGATCATGAGACTTGAATTTCGGATGAATCTTGAAAACTTCAGATCGATTGTGTGCTCGTTCCTTGATGTTTCTTCATGATTTCTTAATTGAATCACACTAAGCGTACCATCATGATCGCGTTGCAACAAACGTAGCTTGATTTCGTGTTCGGATGAAGATTTTGTCGTCTGGAGTTTTTGACCGGAATCTTGAAATTTGGCAGCCGGAATTTGCAGAAGATTTGATGCCTTTGTGTGTGAAATCCAACTATTTATTGTACATGAGGTTTGGATCAAAGATAGCCTTGGACCTCACGCACATAATGCAATTGATTTCGTATCAATCGGATACGCAAGGGTCGTGATCTGGCTGCTCGAACAAGGCATGCTGCCGCTGAATTTCTGCAACTTCCTTCACGGATCAGCGACTTTTATTTAGTTTTTCTCTCTACTCGGGCGTCGTCACGAGACGAACCACATATCGAATTGCTCATCTTGAGGAGACGAACTTGCTCACAAAACTTGGGAGCAATCCAACTTGGAACGAGTGAGATATAGGCCTTGAAAGTGACTACCCGTGACTGTAAAGACAACCACCTTTAATGGTGTTTTGATGCAGTGAGGCCACACGGGAATAGTGTGGTTCTTACCCTTCGTTGGTATTTTACCCATAACTTTGTCTTGGAGTGCCCGTTTAAGCTGAAACTTGACCCATAGGGGTTTTCAACCATGTTGGATCTAGTGGCAGTAGTCTCACAGCTGCTTGATGTATCAAAAGTATGACTCTAGTTACAGGGTCAATTTTAGAGTGTTATAGACCAATTTTGCTTAAATTGTTTCTTTGTGTTCACTGCCTTAGATATGTTTGATCGAGGTGGAACTTGGCAAGTGGTATTTTGAAGTGCTGATGAATATTTTTGACCAATTCTGGGGCTATTATGAGACTGTCGAGAATTTCCACTTTTTTGTAGGTTTATTGACCTGCTTCCTATCAGCGGCCAAGGTGTCGAAAAATACGTTAAAATAGTGAGTTGTGCGAAAGTATTTTATGGCTTGACCTTTGACAGCCCTCTGTGGTACATCCGAGATGTCGAACCCCATAAGCAATAATGCCCACTTGGCTAAGCGTCTTGACAGGTATGGCCGGGTCATAAGGAATTTGACTGGGCCTACCTTTGAGATTAGCTTGACCTCATGACCAAGCAAGTAATGTCAAAGCTTCTGTACTGCAAAGATCAAAGCTAAGCACTTCTTTTCGATGGGAGGGTAATTTTTCTTGGCCCCCTGCATACTGCGGTTAAGATAATATAGTGTTGCTTCTTTTCTCCCATCATTGTTCTGTGTTAGGAGTGCCTAAGTGACTCATCAAGAGCAGTTACATATAGGATGAGAGGTATTCCTAATACTGGTGTGGAGAGTACCAGAGGATTCAATAAGTACTGCTTAATGTCGAAAAGTGCAGCTTGATGCACCTCCTCGCATATGAAGGGAGTGTCCTTCTGCAGGAGGTGCAAAAAGGGCCTGCATCGTCTTCAAAGGTTTGAGATGAACCTTCGAATGTAGACCAGCTAACCTTGGAGAGACTGAAGTTCATGCAGGGTTGTAAGCGATGGCATGTCCTGAATTGCCTTGATTTTGACTGACTCTATCTCCAGCCCGTGATAACTCACGATGAACCCTAAGAACTTTCCTAAGCGGACACCAATGGCGCATTGCAAGGGGTTCATCTTGAGTTGGTGATGCCGCAGCCGCTCAAATACCTTTTTAAGGTCCTGCATGTGAGAGTCTTTTGCTTCAGACTCCACCACTAAGTCATCCACATTGCACTCGACCTCCATTTGCATCATGTCCTTGAAGATGGTCGTCATGGCTCGTTAGTATGTGGCACTGACATTCTTTAACCCGAAAGGCATCACAGTGTAGCAAAAGACACCTTTTGAGGTCAAGAATGCAGTGGCCTCTTCATCTTCTGGTGCCATCCTGATTTGGTTATAACCAGAATACCCATCCATGAAGGAGAAGATTTGGTAATGAGCCGTGGAATCAACAAGCATCTCGATGAATGGCAGGGGGAAGTCGTCCTTAAGGCAGATGGTGTTCAAGTCGCGAAAGTCAATACAAACCCTGATTTGGCCATTTTTCTTCTTGATTAGGACGACATTTACCAGCCACCTGAGGTATTTGAGTTCATGTATGAATCCAGCCTGCCTGAGCTTGTTCACCTTGGCATCGATCTGCATCTTGAGGTCGGGTCTAAACCTTCTCGATTTATGCTTCATAAGTTTGATGGGTGGGTCAATAATGAGATGATGGACAATGATTTGGGGGCTAGTTCATGCATCTCATGATAACTCCAGGGCAAGACGTCCTGGTTTGCTTAGAGGAGGGAAATATAACTTGATATTCTCTACTGGGGTCATTTTTATCGAGATGAAAGTTAGCCTTAGGTCGGCGTCATCCCCTAAGTTTATCTCTTCGAGTTCATTAGCCGTGGCCAGACCACCTTCTTCCCACTCTTCCGGAGCTTCCTGCAACTCTTCATCAGGGGATTCATGATGCTTCTTATCAATCTCGAGTGAAGAGACCCATGATCCTAACATTTCGGCTTCTAGGAGGGTCCCAGCGTGGGAAAATATTTTCGGCCTCTGGCTAAAGTCCATGGCATCGTGATTGAGGTCAGTCAATATTTGCTCTGAGATGGATAACGCTTCATGAACTTGAACCATGTCACAGGCCTCACAGGAATAGGAATTCGAAGATGGCTCGAACTTGGCTTGGGTAGCTAGGGCATTGACAACGATCAAGAATCCAGCCGCCTGGGTCAACATCTTTCTTAGGCACTTCCACTGTGATCTACTGATGTTGGTGCCTTCGAGCTCTCTGTTTAGAGTGTCAAAGTCTTGGCACTGTCGAACTGCACCTGTGAAAGAATTAGAGGATGAAGAAAGAGAAGAAGAAGAAGTGGAGTTAAAATGTCATGGCCTGCTTTTTACATCGTCACCAGAATTGGACGTGTGCAGGGGGTGTTTTAGGTCTTGCCCCGGCTCTAGCCATTGAGGGTTGCTTTTAGCATCGTCACTCGTATGCAACGAGTCCCGAGTAGCCGATGACTCAGGGACGTTTGCTTGATCGAACGAAGAGATAAGGCGAGCTACGCTGGGGATGAAGTCCCGTAAGGTCGGCAATGGAGGAAGGGACCTAAGGAATTCTTCCTTGACTAGTGTCTGAGGAATATGATTCCTTCAGCGAGCTGACCTATGTGCTCATCTCTTTCTGAATCCCTTGGGGGATGTTTGGACCATTCTATATGGTTGATGAGTAGCCCTAGCTTAATGGATTACCTCACATTTTAGGGACTTGAGCCTACTTCGTCCATGATAGACTTCCTAGTGATGAGAATTCGAGGGCTTTGAAGGGTCTAGTGTAGGCTCATAGGGGCCCTGCAGCTGGATTTCCTCTTGGACGGGAGAAATGGCTTAAGAGTGTTCAAGGAGAATGACACAGACAATGTGGCCATCCTGTAGCTTCTCGGCAACTACAGCTTCCAACCAAGAGCATTCCGTGAGCTCATTGCCCCATACTTGGTGATATGGGCACCAAAGATTTTCTGTAGCCTGGGCAAGAAATTTAGGTTGTCTAGCAGGCTTGGGAGCAAGGACAGTCTGTTGGAGCATCGCCTCAAAGAGGGCTGGCAGAGGGTCTAGCTCAGGACATCCCTGGGCTTGTGTCGAGAGGTCTCCTTGCACTGGCGAAGCCGGGGCTTAAGGGTGTCCTTCTGTGCTACCATGAACTTCTTGGTGCTATTGAATCTTCTTTGCCAATAGCTTGTGGAAGCCAATGAATTCACTCAGGTCATGGCCTCGTATCAGATGATATGGACACTAAAGATTCTCGATTTTTGGGGGCAAGAACTTGTGCTGCCTTGTCGGCTTTGGCGTGATAAGACCTTCTTCGAGCATCATCGAGAATAGTGCACGGAGGACAGCAGGTGCCTTGTCATCCTCCTAAATTGTCACTATGTTGGAAGCCTCAGTTGCTCCAATTGCTTTCTTTAGCTCTTCAAGCTTTATCTGACCTTGTTAATACGGGCTTCGATAACATCTTTGAGAGTATAGCACTCTTAAGTGCGGTGGCCTACTCTCTTGTGATAGCCACAGTACCTCTCTTGTGTCTCTTATCCATCTTGCTCTGGGGTGTTAACCTCCGGTAGCTGGATCATGTTTTGCTCAAGTAGTAATCGAAGCAGCGCAGGAACCGACTCATTCTTAAAGGGTGCACCTTGTTCTGGTGTGGAATTGAGTAATCGCTTTGATTTATATTTTTAGGTGGTGGGACCTTGCTATTGGACTGTTGTTGCTTGCCTCCAGCTTGTGCCTTGGCCACCCCTTTGGAGAGGTCCAAGGTTTTCTTAGTGTCAGCCACAGTGACAGTTGCACTAATCACTGCTTTTTGGTTGCTCTGATTGTTGGAGCGAGAATTGCCATTGCCCCGATTGTTTCCTGAGCTAGACGGTTGTTGATGAGATCTGCCATGGTGCTTTGACAGACCTTCTATAAGAACTACTTTAGAGATGCGCTCTGACATGGAGGGTCGATTGGAGGCCTCAACATGCAGGGCAATCTCTGGCAGCATATTTCGTATGCAGATCTGAACTGCATCACTTTCAGTCATGGGAGTGGCATGATAGGTTGTCAATTCTCTCCATTGAGCGATGAACTTATCAACTGGCTCACCAGGGTCTTAAGTCAAAGTGAGGAGCTCGATGGTTTCCACGTTTCTTTGGACTTCATAGAAGCGCTGGTTCTCATTTACTGCTGCTACATGTGTATCGAGTTTGGCGGCAACCGACCATATCACTGGAAGGCTGGCCCATCGAGAGTTTTGATGAACTGACGAAGGAGGAGTCGTCCGTTAGTTACGTCTCTCGATAAGCAGCTTGGAAGTGAGTTGTACGCTAATGCAGGGACGTAGTACTATTAAACGAGGGGAGCTTCCCTTTTTGATAGTTCGGAGGAAAGGGAACCTGGTCAATGTATGAGGGATAGGCTTTTGGTAGAGCGGCGTCTCTTGGATGCTCGGGACCTTATTCTTGAGATTGTGGGTCACCATGGCATCTATGTCAGTTTGTGAAACCTTGTGGGAGAGCTATCTTGGGAGACCAATGGGGGAGTTTGCTTGGGAGTTGTGTCCTCTCTTAGCTAGGAGTTGGCCTCATGGTGAGGAGAAGAAGGGGGCCTGGAGGCCTCCAGGCGATCCATCTTTTCGAAGATGGACTGCATCATCACCTAGAACTTATTCTTCTTGGGCATCATCGGGCTCATTAATCGCCATGACACTGATCGTTTCTTCTAGAGGTTCACAGCCATGTTGAGTAGTGGACTGCCAGGGTTGACGAGTTGTATGCTACAAGTAGGTCTGTAGGGGCTCAACATGCCCTAACAGGACTCTAGTCTTATATGCCGACCATGTGAGGATCGGTTCTTGACGTTCTTGGGATCGTGATTTCTTGGCCACACGGTCTTTTGCTATGACAGTGACAATCGAGAAATCTCGGGCTTCTCGTTCAAGTTCAGGAACCTAAAGAGGAAAGAAGGGATTGTGAGGCAGGAGGTCATCAAGAGTGATAACCTCAACTGCCTTATGAGTCTCCCTGGTCTGGAGCTACAGGCCTCTCTTATGTTTGATCCTGAGGCTATAATAGATTTTAGTCCAAAATCGAGCCTGAGACTTGGACCGCCCTGTCTTTCTCAAGCATGTGAGGGCCATGTCTAGCAGTTGGAGCAGAGACTGCGGTTCAAGGATAGAAGGCAATCTTGGATGCTGCCTTGGGGGCTGTAGGCTTCTGTCTACCATCAGACCCTTGCCCCGAGTTCCCTTGTGAGGTCCAGGTGCATGCCTGAGCTGAGGTGGCTGACTCAAGATGGTACTCTAAGGGAAAACCTTTAAGTAGTAGTTCTCGAGGTTCTTGCTTGACGGAGGAAGGGTTGTAGAAGAAGGATGTGGCTCGTGACTCTGCCGGAGTCGGGAGCGGGGACGAACCTACAAAGTGGGTGTGTGTCCACCTTTAGAGTTAGACATCCGGGACCAGGGCTCAGTCAGCCAGCTCGACCTTAGATGGCCGAGACCCACGAGCTCATGTCTGTGAGGGACCGGGCAGGAGCTTGTCTCTCACAAGGTGAAGTTGTGTGTGCTGAGAGGGAGGACAAAGTGGTCGATCCTCTTGTGCTCGAGCAGGTGTAGAATTGGCATTGCCTCAAGTTCTGGAAAGCGGATGCGTGACGCGTGCAAGGTGCAGAGCGAGAAGGCCTAGCCTTGAACGCAAGCTCAAGGAAGCGTGGAAGTTGCCCAGAGGTGTGGCTCGAGTTGTCAAACCACGAGCCTTCAGGTGTGTGCGAGAGGTGGAGGCCGCATGATCTCCGCCTATGTGTGCCGAGCCTCTAGGGATAGAGGTTTGGGGTGGTGAAGGAGTGTGGGGAGTGGCCTTGCGACGACTCTCAAGAGAGATGGCAACCTGCTTGCCTTTCATGAAAGAGGATAGGGCAGCCTATCGGCGTACCTTAGCAATATAACCGGCAAAGGACTTGCCAGTAGCAAGGTGCATGCTGTGTGTGGTGACATGTGCACCACCAATGCGAAGGGCCTTGGTGGAAGGTCCACCACGGCTAGGAAGTGGGGAGCTAGGGACCTTCAAGCCCTATCTCGCACCAACCTAGGAGAGAACCTAGGAGCTGTACTGTGAGTCCTGACTCAAGAGGAGTGTAGGGAACAAGGCTTGAGAAGCTCCTTTCCTTAGGACTGTCACGAGTGCGACGATGAGAAAATTCCCAACTCGGATGAACTGGTTGAGTAACTCAGATGCCATGAAATATAGTGTAGAAAGTAAAATGTGATTCTAATCAAGCAAGAGAGAACCGACGAAGGGGATAAGTCCCCAGTGGAGTCCTCAAGCTGGTTAGGTGCCTTGATCTCTCCTACCTGGATCTAGGTGATCGAGTGACACGTGTCTCAGGTTTGGATGACCCGGGACCTGAGACCGGTCTCTCGGGAACCTCGTTCACAGAACAAAGGCCAGTGTCCAACTGGTGAGAGACGAATTGAATGTGAAAAGGGGACCAACATCACCTGGGTCCGTGACTAACTCGAGCTGACTCGTGTGGATGCCCTCTTAGGTCACAAAGGAAATCCCCCCAGCTGCTTCAGCTTGTTCGAAATCGCCTCCCTTGACCTGCAATATCCTTGTTTTCTGCATAATACTATCATGGTTAACTTGCGAGGCAAGTAGGCCGAAGGACCCACCCTTGTCTTAGGGCAATGCACATTCATGAGAAGTTAGGGTGGTGAAGAAGAGAGTTTGAATAAAGAGAGAAAAGGGAAGAGGACTTGATGAAGGGATGAGACTAGGACGATAGCTGGACCAGTGATCGACTCGAAGTGGTCGCAAGATAGGCATGGTACTCAGGACTAGTACGACGGCAGTACTACTCGAAATCGAGGCCGATAGGCCTGTCCTAATCTTGTATGGCAGCAAGACATGCATGGTATTCAGAACCAGCACAACGGCAATACTGCTCAACATCTAGACTGTTATGATAGTGCTAGACAAAGTCTACCCTCAGTCGAGTGAGAAGAGAAGAGAACAAAGAGAAGGCATGAGATGTCGAAGATATGGGGTCCAGACGGCGTTAGACATCGCCATTGACATCCATGGAGTAACAGTGTCACGGCCCTTGGACAACGTTGGACACTATTGCTTACGGTCAGAGGGCGAGTAGTGAACTGTAGACAACATTAAGCATTGTTGTTAGCAACACGAGAAGGCAGCACACCCCTTCGCCGGCGGCAATGGCTCCTTGTAAAGCGTGCAGTGATAGCCTTTTGTAACGCACACGGCGATAGCCTTTTGTAAAATGCACAACGATAGTTCCTTGATGAAGCACATGACATTAGGCGTGGGACACAAGGGAAGCCTACGGACAACGGTAGGCACCAGGCACATGAAAGAAGGTCGCAAATGGCGATAGGCACCGAGTGCATGAAGGAAGCTCGCAGACGGTGATAAGCACTGATCGCGCGAAAGAAGCTAACATATGGCGATAGGCACCAAGCAAGCTAAAGAAGCCTATGCATGGCGATAGGCGCCGAGCGAGCTAAAGAAGCTAGCGGACGGCGATGGGTATTGTTGCGACCCTTCGAGGTTGGCGATAGGCATCGCCGTCTGCGATAGTCACGCAACAGGGCGAGACCCCTGTGGGCAGCGATAGATATTGCCAGGACCCTTTGCGGGCAGCTATAGGCATAGCTATCTATGATAGGAATCGCCATCAGCAATAGGCAGGCAACAGGGTGAGACCCCTATGAGCGGCAATAGGCACCGCTATCCGCACTCCTCACTGAGAGACAGAGACAAGTGAAGAGAGGGAGAAAGAAGCTCAGCATGGCGCTGCCATCACCATGCATGACCTGTGAAACCATAGGAGGGGAGAATGAAAGAAATTAAGAAAGAAAGAGGCATGTGCAACATTTCCACTGTCGCGCATAGCCTCTGAGAAAAGTAAGACGAAGAAGAAGAAAGAGAAGAAGAGAGAGAGGAAGAGAAGGAGGAAGAGAAGAGAGAGAAAGAGATTTACCTTAAGATGAGGGGTACCATCCTAAAATTTTCTCTCTCCTTCCTCCCTCCTCAAGGTATGACCAAATAATGAGAAAAGATGGAGATTTTATTTAGCAAAGTTCAGGTCCTTGTACAATGAGAGTACATGATATATATCGTGTTTTGCCGAAACATGGGTGGATTGATAAAAATTAAACCTAATTGCTGAAAATTAAGATTTAATTGAATTAAATAAAATAAGAAAATGAGGTGCAAAATGACTTATTTGCCCTTCCTAACAATTGTGGAAATTCCTTAATAGTCCTTGCTGCTGCCTTAGAGCGTTCGTGATCTTTCGTGGATGATTTGGGGTTGCTCTGGTGCCCATCAAGTGCGGGGTTTGGATCAGTGATAGCCATGGGCCCTCACGCGATGCAACTAGTTTTACATCGATCGGGATCGCGAGCGCTACGATTTGTCCGCTCGAGTGAGGCCTGACACTGCTGATTTTCATGCAACTTGCTTCACGGATCGACAACTTCTCTCTAGCTTTTTTTCATGCTCGGGCATCGTCACGAGAATATGCTAACAAAATTTAGGCATGATCCGGCTTCAGATAAGTGAGATATAAGCGTCGTAAGTCACTGTTTGTGACTACCTCTTTAATGGTGATTACTTGCAGGGTGGCCGCATGGGAAAAGTGTTCGACTCTACTTGTTTTGATCTTTTACCATAAACTTATTCTTGGAGTGTCCGTTTAATCTAATAGTGGACCCCTAGGGGTTTTCAACCATGTCAGATCCAATGGTGGTAGTCCCATAGCTATTTGACGTACCAAAATTAGGGATCCAGTTATAGGGATACATTTCAGGGTGCTAGAGGCTGATTCTATTAAAATTGTTTCTCAGTCTGCACTGCCTTAGACATATCAAAATGTGACAAAACATAGCAAGAGACGTTTTAGAGTCCTCATGAAGATCTTGACCAGTTTTGGAACGATTCTAAGACCATCAAAATATCCACTGCTTGTCAGGCTTTATTGACCGACTTCTTTTTTTATTTCATATCGGGGACCTATGGTGCTGAAAAATGTCTTCAAACAGCTGCATGACATTAAAAGGCTTTGTATAGGTCCTAAAGGCATGACCCTAAACACGCCTTCACAAAAAACAAAACGGGCATGGTGTATACCTCAACAAGGGAACACCATGAGTAAAAATGATGGATGGGCATGGTCACAAAACCATGAGTAAAAGAGTTATGTGAAAATAAAAACCCGTGCACGATGAAAACCCCCAAGGGCATCATGAGTAAAAATGGAAAAATAAGGGTGGACATGGCCGAAAGGTCATGGGTAAAAGAGCCCCAAATAAAAAAGGAAGTTAGCAAAAATCGTCTTTGCGGCACCGCTTCCCCAATTCAAGCGAAAATCCGCAAAGGGCGCTTAGACCAATAAACAGGTTGATGCAACACTCGGCTTCATTCCACACTCAAAAGAAAAATCCCTAATGTCACAGTACTAGGACCTAAAAAATACGAGCTTCAAGGAAAATATTCCAACAACCTGAGTCAATTCGTAAAAAATGGACTAGAAGGACACAAGACTCGCCAAGAAGGCAAGACCAATCTCGTGAAGAAGAGCACCATTCCCACAAGGTCGCTAACGCACTTCAAAGATGTCGAAGGCACCTCAAGAAAGCCAAGTCATCCATGACTTTGGACCTGTTATGCAACAATTACAATTGAATCCTCAAGGGTCACCTTGGACAAAGAAGAGAGGTATCTTGATTGTTGAAAGTGCTAGCAGTGGGTAGGGGTTACACCTAAAGTTGGTCACCTCGATAAATTGAGGTACCCTGCCCGTCAAGGAGTATCTAGTGTACAACGTTGATGAATGCCAACTAAAGGCCCTTCAGCAGATCATCTAGAACAAAAAAAATCCTTGAAACGTGGACCAACACCAGAGGATAAAAAAACCCAGACTAAATGGGAAAAATTCCCTTCAGCACGACACTCGACTGCCAAATGGGCCTGATTCTGACCAATGAGGACTTTGATAGGATCCCCCAAAATAGTCTCTTCTCCCCCTAAAGTCTCCACAGATGGACCTATACATTATATCCAAACGTCAGAGCATCCTAGTTAAAGCATTGCCTGAATCTCCTTGCGTTCACATGGTTCTGCGGTTGGGAAAAAAAAGTAATAAAGCCGAAGGAAATTTTCCAAATGTTGTCCTTCTTGCTTCTCTCGAAGCACAACATTTGGTAGGGCAAGCTGCTTGAAGACAGTTTTCAGCACCTTAAGTCTCGATACGGAATAAAAGAGAAGTCAGTCAATAAAGCCTTAACATATAATGGAATTCCTGACAGTCTCAGAATTACACCATAATGGGTCAAAATCTTTCTAAGCACTCCAAAAAGCCACCTACTAAGTTTTGTCTCAATTCAACATGTTTAAGGGAGCGTAGAAAAAGAAACAATTTTGTAAAACTTAGCCTCTAGCACCCTAAAATAGACACTATAACTAGCATTATATTTTCGGTGCGTCAAATAGTTATGAGACCATCGCCATTGGATCCGGCACAGTCGAGTTTCAACTTAATCAGATATTCTAGGACAAAGTTATGGGTTAAACACTAAAAAAGGGTAGGTCGCACGCTATTCCTCTACGGCCTCCCTGCACCAATCTCCATTAAAGGAGACTGGCGTGCGCAGTCCCGAGCAGCAACTTCAAAGACTCATATCTCACTCGTTCTGAGTTGGATCGCTCTCAAATTTAGTGAACATGTTTGTCTCATCAAGACAAGCGTTTTGATATATGGCATGACCCGTGACGATACCTGAGCAGGGAGAAAAAATAGAGAGAAGGTGATTATTTGTGAAGATAGTTGTAAAACACTCAGCAGCATGCCTCGCTCGAGCGGCCATATCACGGTGCTCGCTTTCTCGATCAATATGAAACTAATTGCATTATGTACATAAGGTCTAGGGCTATCTTTGGTCTGAACGCCACGTACGATGAACGGTTGGATTCGGCACACGAAGGCATCAAAGTTGCAGCAGATTTCGACCGTCGGATTTCTAGATTTCGGCCAAAAGCCCAAGACGACAAAATCTTCAACCGGACATAAAATCGAGCTACGTTCATTGCAACGTGATCATGAAGGCATGCATAGTATGATACAGTGAAGAAATCAAAGAAAAACATTAATAAACATGCACACAATCGATGAGAAGTTTTCAAGCATGCTCGTGGCTTAAAAATGTGATCTGTGGCTCTAAGTTGGTATCAAATTGATCGTCACGTCTAGCACGATGACAAAAAAATCATCTTTCAACCAAACAGATGCAAGAGCCATCCCAAATCATCCATGGAAGATCATGTAAGTTCTAAGGCAACAGCAGGGACTGTTTTGGAATTTCATCTATTGTTAAGCAGGGGCAAAACAATCCTTTTGCACCTAATTTTAGAATTTCTTTTAATTTAATTAAATTATAATTATCACCAATTTAGGTAGTTTTTTGGTGTACACCCAGGTTTGCGCCTAATTCTATAAGTACATACTAAACACAATTGTTATAGGACCCTTGATTTTTCAATACTCATCAATAAAATTTGAGTGTTTTCTTGTTCAAATTGTGGGTACGTCTTGGAGAGAGACAGAGGAGAGAGAAAAAAGGTCTGATACCCTTTGATGAAGGTAATTTTCTCTCTTCTCCTCTCGTCTCTCTCTTCATGTCTCCTCTTCTCTTCTCTCTTTCTCTCTCTTCATGTCTATCTCTCTTTCTCTCTCTTCCTCTCATATCTCCTTCTCTCTCCTACTCTCATCTCTCTCTTCTCTCACCACTTCTCGTCTCTCCTTTTCTCTCCATCTTTATCTCTCTCCTACTCTCATCTCTCTTTCTCTCTCCTACTCTCATCTCTCTTTCTCTCTCCTACTCTCATCTATTTCTTTCTCTCACATCCTCTCATCTCTCTTTCTCTCCCCTAATCTCATCTTTTTCTTTCTCTCTCATCATCTCATCTCTCTCTCTCTCCTCTTATCTCTCTTTCTCTCTCTTTTTCTCTCTCCTTTTCTCATCTATCTCTGTCTCTCTTTTCATCTCTATCTCTCTCTTTCTCTTATCTCTGGTCTATATCTCTCTTTCCTTTTTCTTCTCTGATCTTCTTTATCCACTTTCCTTCTCTCTCTTTTGTCTTTCCTTTATTTCTCTCTCCTTATTCTTTCTCTTTCATCTCTCTGTTCATGCTTGGCACAGCCTATCACCTGGCATGATGTATTCTTGTTTCTAGGACCTAAATAGTGAGTCGGGCCTTAACCCGAGTGACGGGCCGGGCCTCTGTCAAAGTTCATCTTATTCCCCTGTGTCATTGACGGTGGAAGCTGATCGTCGTCCATGTTTTCTCTCTCTTTCAATTCTTGTTTGATGGACAGCGGAAGCTCATCGTCGGCCATGTTTTCTCTCTCTTATTCCCTTGTGTCATGGACGATGGGAGCTCATCGCTGTTCATATTTTCTCTCTTTTAATTCTTATGTCATGAATGGCAGAAGCTCATTACCATCAATTTTTTTTCTCTCTTATTCCCTTGTGTCATAGACGGTGGAAGGTCATCACCGTCCATGTCTTCTCTCTCTTCTAAATCTTGTGTCATGCATGGCAGAAGCTCATCACCATTCGTGTTTTCTCTTTCCCCTTCTCTCCTTTGTCATGGACGGTGGAAGCTCATCGTTGTCCATGTTTTCTCTCTCTTCACTTCTCTATCATGGACGGTAGAAGATCATCACTGTCCATGTCTTCTCTCTTTTCTGATTCCTTTATCATGGAGGGTGGAAGCTCATCACTGTCCATTTTTTCTCTCTCTCCACTTCTCAATCATAGATGGCAGGTGCTCATCTTCGTCAATGTCTTCTCTCTCTTCTGATTCTTTTTTCATGGACGGTAGAAGCTCATTGCTGTCCATGTTTTCTCTCTCTTCACTTCTCTATCATGGACGGCAGATGCTCATCACCATCCATGTCTTCTCTCTCTTCTCAATCCTCTATCATGGACGGCGGAAGTTCATCGCCACCCATGTTCCCCTCTCTCTTTTCTTCCCCTTTCCTCTTTCTTCTTCCCCCTTTCCTCTTCTTTCTTACTGTTCCTTTCTTCTTCTTCTTTTCTCTCTCTCTTTCCTTTCTTTTTTCTCACATGCACGACATCGGTAGTACCGTGCATGCCTTTTTCTCTCTCTCTATTTTCTCTCTTCTCCTCTTTCTCTCTCATTTGATCAAGGGAGGCTAAGTCAAGCACTACCATGGTAGTCTCATCGTCTAGCACTACTGTTGTTGTGTCGATTTTAGTTATTGTGCCTACGTTATTGCCACGATAGGCTAGCCATCGTGCCAGGTCGTTTGATGATCGTTCTGTCGTCTAGTAGTATTGTCGTTGTGCCGGTCTATTTATCATGCCCGTTTTGCTACTACGATAAGTCAATCACTTGTCTGTCTAGCTATTGTGTTGGTCCAACCACCTAGTCAAATTCTTATCTTCCCCTTTCATTCTATTTTTTTCTTCTTCATTCATCTATTCCCTTCCCCTATTTCTTCTTTTGAATGTGCATGACTATGTGCATTCGCCCAAAGTCAATGAGGGGTCACTTGACCCACTTGTCTTGTAAATATGTGTGATTGCAGAAATAGGAGAGTATAGGCTAAGGGAGGCTATTCCAAACCAGTTTTACGACTGGGGGCCTTTCTTCGTGATCTAAGAGGGTGTTCACGCGAGCCAACCCGAGTAACTCCTAAACCCACCTTAAATTCCTCTCTCATCGGTTGGTATACCAGCCCTCGCTCTTGAGGAGGTTCCCAAGAGAGCGATCTCAAAGTCTCGAGTTCCCTTGAAACCCGAGACGCGTGCCACAAGATCATCACGATTTGGAGGGCGAGATCAATGTACCTAACCAGTTATATACTGATGTTTCTAAAGATAGCTAAATCCCTTCATAAGGAGATTGAAATTATCAGTCATGAGATACTGAAAATTCTTGCTTATGACATACTGTGACTCTGTTATGTATATGTGACATGACCACTACGTAATAGGTCCTCCATTGGTAGTTTGATATTGTGATTCTTTATCTATATGTGAAATGACCACTACGAAATGGGTCCTCCATTGCTAATTGGATATTGTGATTTTGTTATCTATATGTGACATGACCACTACATAATGGGTCTTCCTTTGGTAGTTGGATATTGTGATTCTGTTATATTGAGACTGATATATGTGACATGACCACTACGCAATGGGTCCTCCATTGGTAGCTGGATAAACTATGCCTCGCCTCCAATGACAGGAATGGACTCGGGAGGTGACTATAAATAATAGGGAGAGTTGCGCCCCCAACCACATTATTATGGGCACTATGCATTGGGTCCTTCAATGGTAGTGTAACTCCCTCTCCCCTGAACACATAAGGAGAGGGTCGTGTCTTGCAAGGCCACCTCCTATTGAAAACCCCAAAATGCGCTGAGGATTGTGTGTGTGAGTGAGGACATTACGAAATGGGGCATCCATTTGTCATTGTCCTCCCCCCTGAATGAGGGTAGAAGTTTTAAGCTCGTGAATGACTTGACCTGATCGATGTCACTTCTACTTCGGGAGTAGATAACTCTAGACTTTGCTTATGTGCTTTATGTGTTCTTACTAGGTAGTAACCTGTTACTGTGATGAGGGGAAATAATTATTAGCTCGTACAGTATAAACTGCCTTGATATCTGAATCATTCTCTATTTTATACTACTAGTGTATTCTGATGCATGACTTTATTCTGTGATACCGGTATAATCTGTGATGAACTGTGGGTCATATTATCATGTATGTCTGCATTAGGTGGAATGCAAGGTTAATGACCTACTTACTGGGCCTTTAGCTCATTCCTCTCTTTTTCCCCTTTATGTAGAGTGATACTGACAACTCTTGACTGGATAGCTGGACGATGGTGGTAGGCGTTTGAAGCTCTGGATCTGACAAAGGAACTTTTGATAAGAAGGTGTTTAGTGTCGATGCCACAACATTGTTTTGGTGATATACTATAATATCAGGCCTGTAATTCCTTGAACAATATTGTAAAGAATTTTGGAGACTAAATGTGTATGTAGTGGTTTTATTTTATTCAATTTTTTGTGTTTGTTGTATGAGTTTTATTTTGTTTTAGTGGTTTGCTTTGATTCCGTTTTTCTAAAACACGTTGATCCACTCCCACCTGAGTGACGTTCGGGACCTCCAGTCACGATCCCACACTTTATCGCCATTTGGTAAGGTACGATAGGGGTCAGGGGGCTGGGTCATGACACAACTGAACCATTATGTGAGCCGCCGTGCAACTGGGTATTTTGAAGAAGAGGGAACTCAAGAAAGGATGTGAGGTGAATGAGACTCCTTGAGGGATAAGGTTACGACATGACTCACCGAGAATGTAGTGGGTCCAAGTGGAATGGTGGCTCAACGAGGGATGGCTGTGATGCAGAATCCTTGGGATTAGGGGGAAGCATGACTCCCTGGGGATGAAAGACTAAGGCATATGTGTTACTCCACAGAGGATGGTGATCGGGCATGCACCGCAGTAGCAGAGTCTAATACGAGATCATGCACGGCAATAGCATGCTCAGCTATGAAAGGGTGTAGGCAGCAAAAGAACACACACGGCAATAGCGTGCACGATAGTAAGAGGGCCCCGCATGAGGACATGCACGGTGTTAGCGTGCTCGACAGTAGAAGAGCATAGCTTGAGAGCACGCACGGTGATAGCATGTTCGATAATAGTTGAACATGCACGGTGATGGCATGCTCATCAATGACATGCCCGGACATAGCACAGGTAGCGATGATGCACATGTGGCAGTGCCATGCTCGACAGTGACCACTGTGGGTATGCACGACACTACCACCGCTGTGGGTGTCAGAGAGAGGAAAAACCAGAAAGAGAGATTCGTGCACGGCATTGCCATCGTCATGCATGTTTAGACAGAGATACACAGAGAGAAAGACAGAGAAGAGAGAGAATAAAGAAAGGATAAGAGGAAGAAGAAGAAGAGAGAGAAGAAAACACACACGGTGTTGCCATCGCCATGTGCGTGACATAGAGAAAGTAAAATAGAGCGGGAGAGGTTCGTGCATGGCACTGCCATCACCATGCACATTCAGTCAGAGAGAAACAGAGAGAAAGATCGACAAGAAAAAGATAGAGAAGCAAAAGAAAAAGAGAGAATGAGACACACACAGCACTGCCATTGCCGTGTGGGTTAAGGAAAGAGAAGGAAGAAGATGACATGCATGACTCTACCATAGCCGTGCGTGGTCACAGAGAAGAGGAGAGAAAAGCCGAGAAAAGAAGAAGAAAGAAAAGAGAGAGGAAGCAAAAGAGAAAAGAGGAGGAGAGAGAAAGAGATAGAGATGAGAGAAGGAGAGAGAAAATTACCTTATCACAGGGTATAGACCCTTTTCATCTATCTCCTCTGTCTCTCTCCAACATGCACTCACGAACTCAAAGTAAAGGCACGAACTTTATCGATCAATTGAAAGTCTGAGGGGGAATAAGGGAAGAACCCTTTACAATTAGGTTTAACATCTATTTATAGATATGAGCCCAAACATGGGTGGATGCCCAAAAACTATCGCAATTGATGATAATTGCAATTTTTTTGAATTAAAATAAATTCTAAAAAGGGCTGCAAAATGACTGTTTTGCCCCTGCTTAACAATTCATGGAATTTCAAAACTGTCACTGTTACTACCCTAGAACGTGCGTTGTCTTCTGTGAATGATCCGAGGTTGCTCTGATGCCCATTTTTCTGAAAGATGATTATTTTCTTGAAGGCTCGGCATGGCGATCAATTTGATAACAACTTCGAGCCATGCATCGTGTTTTTAAGCTACGATCATGCTACTTGAAATTGAAAACTTCATATCAATAGTTTTCTCGTTCCTTGATGTTTCTTCGTGATTTCTTCACAAGATCACACTAAGCATGCAATCACGATCGTGTGACAACAAACGCAACTCAATTTTGTGCCCAGATGAAGATTTCACAACTTTTGTGTTACGTCGAAATTTTGAATTCCGATGCCGAAATTTAAGGTCACTTTATTGTCTTTGTGTGTGAAATTCAACCTTTCATCATCTACGGTGTTTGGGCCAGATATATCCCTAGACCTTACGCACACGAAGGAACTAGTCTCGCATCAATCCTAGGCGCGAGCATTGTGATTTGGCCTATCGAACGAGGCCTGTCGTTGCTTATTTTCCTGCAACCCTCTTTACAGATCAGAAAGTTCTCTCAACTTTTCTCCTCTCTCGGGCGTCATCACAGGGTGTGCCACATAACAAAATGCTCGTCTTGACGAGATGAACATGCGCACAAAATTTGAGCATTATCTGATTAGGGACATGTGAGATATGGCCCCCGAAAGTCACGGCCTGAGACTGTAAAAGTAGCCACCTTTAATGGTGATTTGGTGCAAGAGAGCACATGGGAATAGTGTGCGGCCTACCCCTTTTTGGTATTTTTACCCATAACTTTGTCTTGGAGTGCCCGATTAAGCTGAAACTTGATCCATAGGGATTTTTTGACCGTGCCAAATCTAATATCGATGGTGCCACAGTAATTTGGCTGATCGAAAATAGAGCTCTAGTTACGGGGTCAGTTTCAAGGTGTTAGAGACTGATATTTCCGAAATTGTTTCTTTGTTTGTACTTCCTTAAGCATGTTGGATTGCAATGAAACTTGGCAGGTGGCTTTTTGCAGTGCTTAAGAACATTCTGACTAGTTCTGGGGCAATTCTGAGACTATCAAAAATTGCACAGTATGTGAAGGCTTTATTGATAGGCTTCTCTTCAACCAGCTTGCTCTACCGAATGTTGTACTTCGTGAGAAGCATGAAGGACAACATTCAAAAAATTTCCTTCAGCTTTATTACTTTATTTTTCCTAACCACAAGACCACATGAACGCCGAGGAGATCCATGCAATGTTCTAACTATGATGCTCTGACATTTGGATGCAATGTATAGGTCCATCCGTGGAGACTTTATGGGGAGAAGAGTCTTTTTTTAGGGATCCTATCAAAGTCCTCACCCTCAAGGGGCTAATTATATTCTGATAGCTGAGGATTTTGTACCGACATCGTTGGTCAGAATCAGGCCCGTCTGACTGTCGACTGCCCTGCTGAAGGGAATTTTTCCTATTTTGGTTTGAGTTTGTTTGTTTTGTTGTTAGTGGTCTGCTAAAGGGCCTTTAGCTTGCGACCTTTTGCGTGGTGCACCAGATTATACTCGTTGGCAGGGTATTTTAGTTTATCGAGGTGACCAGCTGTGGGTATAACCCCTGCCTACTGCTTGCATGTTTGTTTGCATAACAGGTCCATGTTCTGGCTGACTTTGGCCTTCTCGGGGCATCTTTAGCATTTTGGAGTGTGTTTGGGACCTCATGGGAATAATGCTCTTCCTCATGAGACTTCTCTTACCTTCTTGGTAAACCTTTTGTCTTTCGAGTCCTTTTTGTAAATGGACTCAGGCTGTTGGAATCTTGCTTGATGCTCGTATTTTTAGATCCTGGTATTGTGATATCAGGGATTTTTCTTTTGAATGTGGGCTGAAGCCGCCTATTGAGGGGAGTGTTGCATCAACCTGTTTATGGATCCAAGCGTCCTTTACAGATTTTCACTTGGACTGGGAAGAGGCACCGTAGAGACAATTTTCACTACCTTCCTTTTATTTAGGGTTCTTTTACCGTTTTGGCCATGTCCACCCTTATTCTTCCATTATTACTCACGGTGCCCTTTTGGGGTTTTCACCAAGCCTGGGTTTTATTCACGGAACTCTTTTGCTCATGGTTTCGTGACCATGCCCGTCTGTCATTTTTACTCATGGCTTTCCCTTGTCCAAGTGTACACCATGCCTGTTGTTTTTACGAAGGCGTGTTTAAGGTTATGCCTTCAGCACTTATACGAAGCCTTTTAGCATCATACGCCTAAGACGTGCACTACAGTTTTAGGTCATACAACTCGACCATAATGGTGATGAATGGTAGTCTATGGAGGCCATGGAGTGAGTATGATGTTGAATATGACTCACTTTGGGGAGATGGCACAAGGCTACCTATGAAAGATGGATGAAGTATGAATGGTGGATGAAATATAGTTACCCACTAGCTGACAGCGAGTATGAATGGTGGGATGGCTCGTCGTTTTGTGAGCACGGGTGAGACTCACTAGGGAATGATGAATGTAATGAAGGGATTCACTGCGGAATTATGAAGGTGATGCGCGCACATGGATGGGTCAGTTAGGGAAGACATGCATGAAGACACATGTAAAGGGCGTGTGCGCATGTGTGAGGACATGTTTAAGGTCATGCCTCTAGGACTTGTGCAAAGCAGTTTAACATCATGCAGCCAGGACGTACACTATAGTTTAGGGTCATATAGCTTGGACCTTGGTTATGCAGTTTAGAGTCATGTAATTAGGACCATGCAGTTTAAGGTCATGCAACTAGACCTCCGTTACATTTTAAGGTCAAATAGTTTGAACTATGATGCTAAGCCTTTTAACGTCATACGGTCAGGAAATGCACTTGTACTTTCAGGTCATATAGTATGGACCATGGCTTTGCATTTTAAGGCTATGCAGCAAAGACCATGCAGTTTAAGGTCATGCAATTAGACCTTCGCTACAGTTGAAGATCATATAGTTTGGACCATGCAGTTTAAGGTCGTGCACCTAGACCTCCACTATAGTTTTAGGTCATATAGTTTGGACCATGTAGTTTAGAGTCATGCAGGACGGACCAAGGCTGTGTAGTTTAGGGTCATGCAGGATGAACACATTTTTCAGCACCTTGATCCCTAATGTAGAATAAAGAGGAAGCAGGTCAACAAAGCCTCAACATATAGTGGAAATTTCGACAGTCTCAGAATGTCTCCAGAACTAAGTCATGATCTTCATAAGAAGTCCATCAGACATATCTAAGACAGTGGACAAACGGAAACAATTTTGGAAAAATCGGCCTCTAGCACCCTAAAATGGACTCCATAACTAGAGTTATAGTTTTGGTATGTCAAACAACTATGAGACCACAGCCATTGGATCCGGCACGGTCGAAAACCTATGTGGGTCATGTTTTGGTTTACTCGGGCAATCCAAGACAAATTATGGGTAAATTATCGAAAAGGGGTAGGCGCACATGTCACGACCACGCCCCGACCACCGTACCTTACACGACGACGAGCGATCGCACGTGGGTTCGTAATTCAATGTAACATTTGTCACTCAAGTGAGAGTGGACTCAACGCCTTTATATTCGAAAATCGAGCAAACTATGAAAGAGAGCTAAATCGACAAGCTTAACAAGCAAAAGACTAAGGAACAAACTCCGCACACCAAAATTCGTAATATAATAATCTTCCAAAATATTACATTCAGTTTGGGGCATTTAGGTCTAATATTACACATATCCACCAAGAACAAAACAAAACCAGGGCCAAACAGCCCAGACGTAAACAAGGTCTAAGCACCTTCTTCAAGAATGCTATCTTTGTCTTTCAGCCGCCAAACATGAAATTCCAGCCCTGTACCTGCTGCGATCAATCTACAAGGAGAGGAGAAATAATGGGATGAGCAATACATCCCAGTAAGTCGGTCTAGTGTTATGCATCTATGGTGGTTCTATCCATATGTGACAACGGTACAGTTTATCAATATAAAGTCATAATTTAGCATAATTGCATATCAAGTCAAGACAACGAATATGGACATTGCATTTAAATGGCAGTCATTACTAAATCAATGCGATTAGAACCTTCAGTTAGTGAAATCATAAATTATTCCATCATTATAATGTTAAACATTCTTTATAAAGAAATTCAATCATTACCCATGCACTCCCTAAATCACCTACTCCTGCAATAGAGGCCCAATCCATCAGGCTAAGCCAATCCCATTGCTTAAGACCTCTACCATCACACAGGAGGGACGGTAATGACAAGCGGGGTATCCAATTCGTAGTACCCTCAACACACTCACACAGTCCCCAACGCGCATTGGGGTCTCGATAGGCCCTTACCTTGCAAGGCATCAATCACATATCATTTCATAAATCTAGGGTGCGACCCTTTATCCTCTCCCTTAACCCGTTCCTATCATTATGCAGGTTCGGGGATATGCCAACATCTCTTTCCTTACTAAGCAGGCAATATCAGAATATCATCCACTACCGGTGAGTGTCGCACCGCGTAGTGGCCAATATTCTCATCAATGTCTTGGTGAACCCAGCTCTCGCTACTGATGGGCATGGGTCCCACCACGTAGCAGCCAATGTTTCTATCAATAAGTCCAATATCTGCTACCAAAGGGCTTAGGTCCCAATGTGTAGTGGTCAACACTCTCATCAATATAACAACACAGTATCCACTACTAGTGAGTGTCCCACCATGTAGTAGTCGATAACAATATAAGCAGTGGCCACTCATCACATCATCATAACAGTATCTACTACTGGTGAGTATCCCACCGCGTAGTGGTCAATAATAATATAAGCAGTGGCCATTCATTGTCTCATAACAGATTGATCATATTTCATCATAACATCATAGCATTTAGCAAAAGACATGCATTTCATAAGCTATCACAAGGCATTTACACATGAGCTTTCTCAGAAGCATTTGGCATTCATTGTTAATTCATTTCATCATTTTCACTCTCGGGGCCCCTTTTTCTCACAAAGTGCAGTTTGCACGGCATCATTCACATATCTTTATGGTATTCTTATGCAATTTATCATATAGCATTCACATTCATCATATATCAAGATAACTTAGTGTCGCATGGTCATACAATGATGCATAAACATGCCCCTCTTAGCGAGGGCGTAGTTCCCGATGTAGGGGGAGTTTCAGGATGCCTCCAACATAAAACCATGAGCTAATACACATTTCTTTATAAAAACAGTGATTTGTAGAAATTTGGGTGCCATTTGATGGATCAATAGCTCAATACAAAGTGAGCCAACAATTGTGCACAGTGACGTATTCGCGCATTTCGTGTCATAACTCAAAATCCGTGGGGAGCTTCAAACATCTCAAAACATGCAACTTTAAGTACATTCATAAACCTTCCCAATGGAGGTAATTTCAATTTTTTTGGATACCATTAGCTAAGTCAAAGCATTTCCTGAAAAAGGCCACAGTGGCTGAAAATAACAGACACTGTGAAGAGTGTCACGCCTCGACATTTAGGGGCATATCGTTTTATCCATGAAAAATACTATCATGACCAAAGAGGAATACTTGGAGTATACAGACATGTCTTTCATTTGGGAGTGATTTGGTACTATTTGGACGCCATTTGGTCATCGAACATCTAGATGCAAAACCATTCACATTTCTAGAAATTCATATTCTTAAAAAATATATTTTTAAAGAACACTTAATGTTTCTTAGCCAAGCTACACTTTGGGTTTGGAACCTTATTTGTGAAATGGAGTCTTATAGTGAGCGATTTCATGAGTTTTCATAAATAAAAAGATTAAACATATGGTAGACACAGTCTTGGCATTGAGAAGCACAAACTGAAACTTCAACCTCATGTTAACCCATTCATTCTTCACATTTTCCTTTATATCATCTAATCCATTTCAACACTTTTACAACACTCATGGATGCAAAAAATTAAACCCATTTACCTTGACTTCTCATGGTAGCACAAATCCTCACTCATAGCCTTCATGAGCTTTCCTTGGCTTCACCAGTGGGCTGTCTTGAAATGGGCAGCAGTGAACTTCAAGGGAGAGGGAAAAGCTGAGAAAAATGGGGGAGACCCATGTTACTCAAGGCTTAAAAGGAGAGGGTAGTTGGAAAATATTGTGGCAGACGCAATTTTCTCTAACACGTACGACGTGGCTCTGACATGTATAGAGGCTGTATGTTTGACAAAAACACTCCCGGCGCTGCACTATCAAACATCTAATTGACACTGCTCCAACCGGTGCTGCACTCTTCTCATCTTCCAACCAGCACTGCTCTCTCTTCTCTTTCAACAGACGCTGATCTCTCTTCTCTTCTAACCGGTGCTGCTTTCTTCTTATCTTCCAACTGACACTTCTCTCTCTTCTCTTCCAACCGACATTGATCTCTCTTCTCTTCCAACTGGCGCTGCTCCTACCAGCGCTGCTCTCTCTTCTCTTCCAACAGGTGCTACTCCAACAGGTGATACTCTCTATTCTTTTCCAACCGGCACTACTCTCTCTTCTCTTCCAACAGGCGTTGAGTGCTGCTCACTCTTCTCTTTCAATCGGCGCTACTCTCTCTTCTCTTCCAACTAGCGTTGCTCCAACTGGAGCTACTCTTTCTTCTCTTCCAATCATTGCTGCTCCAACTGGCATTGTTCTCTCTTCTCATCCAACAGGTGCTGCTTTACCGTAGACGGCCATACTCCACATACCTTTCGTTCGACATTACATCCTTTTTCTTGTACGGCGATACTGGCTTGGGAGAATATTATGGCCTTACAGCACACTATTCCTATGTAGCCACCCTGCACCAAAACACCATTAAAGGTGGTTGTTTTCACAATCATGGGCAGTGAATTTGAGGCCTATACCTCATTCATTCTAAGTCGGATTGCACTCAAATTTTGTGAGTATGTTTGTCTCATCAAGACGAGCATTTTATATATGGCACGCCTCACGAAGATGCTCGAGCAGGGAGAAAAGCTAGTGAAAAGTTTCTGATTCGTTAAGAAAGTTGCAGAAAATTAAGCAGTAGCACATCTCGTTCGAGCAACCAAATCACGATGCTCGCTTACCCGATCGATACGAAACTAATTGCATTATGTGCATAAGGTCCGCCAAAATCTCTGGTCCGAACCTTGGGTATGATGAACGGTTGGATTCCACACACGGAGGCATCGAAGCTGCTGTAAAATTCAGCCGCCGAATTTCAAGATTTCGGCAAAAAATTCAAGACGACGAAATCTTCATCTAGACACGAAATCGAGTTGCGTTTGTTGCAACATGATCGTGACGACATGCTTAATACAATTCTGTGAAGAAACATAAGACAAACATCAAGGAACGAGCGCACTATCGATCCGAAATTTTCATGATTCATCCAAAATTTAAGTGTTCTGATCATGCCATAATAGCAGGATTCATGGCTCCAAGTTGGTATCAAATCGATCACCATGCCAAACCTTATAGGAAAACAATCATCTTTCAAGCAAACAATAATCAGAGCAACCCCGGATCAGCCATGGAAGATCACATAAGTTTTCGGGCAAAAGCAGGGATTGTTCTGGAATTCTACATATTGTTAGGCAAGGGCAAAATAGTCCTTTTGCACCCATTTTTAGAATTTCTTTTAATTCAGTTAAAGTGTAATTATCTTCAATTTTAATTAGTTTTTGGGCATCCACCCATGTTTAGGCCCAATTCTATATAAACATGCAATGCCTCAATATAAAAAAAGGCAGGTTCATTTTTACGCATTGATCAATAAAGTCTTAATTCTTGCTTTGAGTTCATGGGTGTGTCTTGGAGAGAGAGAGACGAGAGTGAAGAAAAGGGCTAGTACCCCTCAATAAGGAAATTTTCTCTCTCCTCCCTCTTTCTCTCTCCTCTTTTCTCGTCTCTATCTCTCTTTCTCTCTCTCCTCCCTTCTTTCTCGCTCCTATATTTCTCTCTTTATCTTTCATGCTTTTATCTTTATCTCTCTCTCGCTCCCTCCTATGATCTATCATGCCTCTCTTTCTCTGTTCCTCTTTTCTTTCTCCATTCTCGCATGATAGACCTACACCTAGTGTGATGCCTTCCTGCGCCTGAGACATAGGTTCTCTTTCACAACCGACGCATGCTTAACGCCGCTTGGGTTCTCTTTCTTTCTTCTCTTCTTTCACAGCTGACGCAAGACTAGAGCGGCCTGGGTTCTCTTTCCTTTTTCTCTTATGTCAAAGTCGGCGCAAGCCTAGTGGTGCTTGGGTTTTCTTTCTTTCTTCTCTTTTTTCACGGTCAGCACAAGCCTAGCGTCGCCTAGATTTTCTTTTTTTCTTCTCTTTTGTCACAACCGACGTAAGCCTGGCACTGCTTGGTTCTCTTTCTTTCTTTTCTTCTATCATAGCCGGTAAGAACCTATCGCCTCCTGTGTTTCTCTCCTTTTCCTCCCTTCTTTCACAACCGACGGAAGCCATTACCGTCTGAGTTTTCCGTCTCCTCTTTCTTTTGACAACCGGCGCAAGTCCATTGCCGCCTACATTCTTTCTCTCTCTTCTTTCTTTATTTCACAGTCGGCAGAAGCCATCGCCATCAAAGTTTTCTCTCTCCTCCTCTCAATCCCTTCTGCATCCTCCTCCTCCTTTCATTTCCTTTTCTCATCTCTTCTCCTCTCATGGTTTTCTCTCCTACTCTGTTTCTTCTCTTTTATCTTCTTCTGTTCTTCTTCCTCTCTTCTGCCTCTCTGTTCTTTTTCTTTCTTTCTGTTACTCTCTTGTTTGACAAAAAAGGGTTGAGACTAGCCTTCAATGGTAGTCATGTTGTTTAGCTGTAATGTTGTTGTACCGGTCATAGTTACTGTGCCCATTTTATTGACACAACAGATAAGCCATTGTGTCTAACTAGTCAGTATTGGTATAGTCATCTAGTAGTAATTCTGTTGAGCCTGTCTGAGATATCATGATAGGTAAATTACCTACTAGTCAGGTCATTGTGTGGGTCTCACCACTCGATCAAATTCTTCTCACCTTAATATTCATCCTCTCATTCTCTTCCTCTTTTTAAATGTGCACGCTTGTGTACATTCGCCGAAAGGCACGGTGGGGTTCCTTGACCCACTTGTCTTACAACATTTGCCATATGTATGTGATTGCAGAAATAGGAGAATACAGGCCATGGGAAGCGATTTCAAACCAGTTTTACAATTGGGGGGCTTTCTTCGTGTTCTAAGAGGGCACCCACGCGAGCCAACCCGAGTAAGTCTTGAACTCACCTTAAATTCCTCTCTCATCGGTTGCTCCAATTGCCCTTGTTTTTTAGTAAGGTTCTCGAAAGAGCAATATCGAAGTCTCTGGTGCCATTGAAACCCGAGATGTGTGCCACCCGATCATTTAGATCCGGAGGGTGAGATCAAGGCACCTAACTAGTTTGGCGAATCCACTTGGGACTTACAACCCCTTAGTCGAATCGTGCTTAATTTCTAAAGTTTCTCCTTTTATTTTCTGTATCTGCACTTATGGCTTCTGGGTTCTGTAACCCATTTATCCGGATTAGGGATTTTCTTATCCCTGCATTCGTGAGTGTCCCCAAGGAACAAGTTCCTCGAACTTCATTCCTAATCCTCCTTTTGAGCAAAGACCCCGGGTCTTGCTCTCAGGTCTTAACTTGGATTCGTATGAGGAGGGACCTAAAAGTCCCTAACTCCCCGTCTCTTAGCCCAAGCCCCCTTGCATCAGCAACACTTTTGTTGCTGCGCACAGCGTGCACTGTGCCACCGGCAAGTCACTTGTCTGTCGTATTGTCGAGGTACGTCGGAAGGCTGCCCAATCCCTTTCTGCAAGGGGCAAGCAAGTTGTCATTGCTCTTGTGGGTCGCCGCAAGGCTACTCCCCACATTCTTGTACCACCACGAGTCTCTATCCCTAGAGGCTTGACACATCAAGATGGAGACCCTAAAACCTCCACCTCTTGCACACACCATAAGGCTCGTGGGTCATCCACTAGTGATACACCTCGACACAACCCTTATGTTACCTCGAGCCAGCATCCAAGAGTAGACCTCCCAAGGCCAGGTCCTCCACATGTTGTTAATATGCATCCCACTGCTCGGGACAACGCCATCATTGCACCAACCCAAGCACATAGCAGACGACCTTCTCGTCCTCCTACTCAGCACACACAAATGCACGGTGTAAGGCGCAGGCCTTCACCTGTTCTCTTATAGACACTTTCTCGCAGTTCTTGGCCTCCTAAGACCAAACTACTTGCTTGTGCTAGGGCTGACCCACAGGTTCCTTGTGATCCTTCTTCAGGGGGCGCACATGCGTTGCCATCACTGACAGTGCCTTGCCCTCGACTCAGGCATCCTCATGAGTCAACTCAGCTCAGCTCTTGCCTGCTCCTCCTTCTTCGAGAAAGCACCTCCAGACTTGGTACTCCAAGACCTTCCCCAAGACTACCTTCCTAGACCAGCCTCTTCATCTCGGTCGTGTCTCTAGAGCCCACAAGAGAGCTCGGGGCAAAGACCTGATGGAAGGTCGAGTCCTTCTTCTTCCGTGGCCCAGGTTGACTCCAGTCCCTGACCCTCATCCTTTGCGACACCTGATTGAGACAGCTCTCTTTTGTGCAAGAAGAGCCAACCAGTCACAGTCCCAATCCCAGTTTTGGCGCGCGGTCCATCAAAACCTCATAGATAAATGCGATAGGGGTATGTGAATTTTAACCAAGGAGTTGACCAAGGCGGTCGAGGCAGCCAGCTCTGATGACCCTCTTTGCCTAAATCCCTTCTACCCTCTTCAGATGATAAAGCCTGAAGAGAAGTCCATGAGCCCTGCACTGTGGTTAGTGTCGTAGAAGATGACCCAACCACTCAACAGCCATGGTCCCAAGACCGTCAAGAACCAGTCCTTATGCGATCGGCATACAAGAGTCGAGTCAAGTCAGGGTATGATGACCCCTTGCTGACTGATTTGCCGTGCGCAACCCGTCAAGTTCACAAGCCCTCAACCGCGATTAAGGCTGACCTCCAGAGAGAAACAGTCAGCGTGATGGTTATAAATGAACCTGACTCTCAGGAAGATCGCATGAACAAGTTTGAAGATATGGTGCACACAATGATGGAGATGATTGATTGTATAGACGTCGCACGACAATCAGCTAACCATGAGGTCAATTCCCACCACTCAGATGTTGCACCTCCAAGGCAGCCCCTTCCCTCTTCCTCACAAGACAATTTTATCCCTCACCCTATCTCACAGGCATACATCGATGCTATGGTTACCCATAGCTTAAAGAACAGAAAAATCTCTGGGATACATGGTGCAATGCCTTATCAAAGGCCGTACCCTTCATACATTGATCAGGTGTTGTTTCCTCGGATTATAAGAAAGAGAAGTTTCCCCTTTTCAATGAAACCACTTCACCGAATCAGCATATAGCCAATTTCTAAGCAACATGTCGAGAAAAAACGACTGATGGGAGCTCCTTCTCCTTCAGTTTGTTGAAACCCTTGACGACCCAGATTTTCAGTGGTATGCTCGACTTCCCCCATACTCGGTACATACTTGGGAGGAAATGGAGAAACTCTTACATCAGTGCTTCTACGAGGTCGAGAGAGAGGTTCAAACCATTGAGCTTCTCACCCTGACTCAAGACCCTGATGAGCCCATGGACCAGTTCATATTAAGATGGAGAAATTTAGCTGCTTGCCACCCCAATCCCATGCTTGAGAAGGAAGCAGTTCAAACTTGTGTGCGGAACATACGAACTGAAATTTCTCTACATGTCGAGGTGTCCAATCCGACTTCCATGTCCGAGTTGATCTCTAAATCGCTCCGTATAGAAAGCCTATCACACTACCACAGCGGGTCATGACAACAGCCTGTAAGCTCAGGGAACAATCAGGGCAATGGTAGCTCTCGGACTAACACCTGAGGCAGCTAACAAAAAGGAGTAATCAGTGCAGCCGTCACGATCAGTGATCCAAAGAAGGCTCCCTCCCAAACTTTGGACTTCTCCAAAGGGGTGAGCGCAACAAAGTCAACACCTCAGGTAGGCAAGAAACAACAGTCATACAACCGAGTACCCCCACCTGTGAATCATAATTGAGATGACTATTGGGCTAGGCATAGGAGCAAGGTTTACCCCTTTGAGAAGGAATGGGTCCCTGCACTATTTTGATTGTTGCTGGAACAAAACATGTTCGAGCTTCTAAAAACCAAGTTCCCTGAGTAAGCTGGGCTCGATACTCAGGCAAGTTACTGTGCTTACCATTGAAGGATCAATCACCCCATAAATGATTGCTTCATGCTAAAGGAGATCATCGAGGCCCTGATTCAGAAGGGTCAGATAAATCTTGAGGACCTAAAGAAGGCATTCAGGCCAGTAGAAGCCTCCCACGCAGTAACCGTCCAAGAAGAAGACGAAACCCCTAGTATCCTTCATGCCTTTAATGTTATAATGCTTTAAGAAGGCCTAATCACACCAAAACCGGCAAGACAACCCCGACGCCTTGCCCAAGGAATTGAAGACCGTTGGTGCCCATACCACCAGATATAGGGCCACTACATGTGGGAATGCACCAGTTTCCATAATATACTCGCAAAGAAAATACAGGAATGTCAGGAGTCTTATAACATCCCAATAAGTGCTCCCCAAGTCATGCAAGAGGGCCTCCCAACACAAGACTCGTATAATAATGATTCAGAGCATGTTGAACCCTTGGCTTCCTAGCTGTGGATAGTCCACCATGGATGAAGTAGACACAAGTCATTAAGGAGAAGCAGTTCGCCAAGCTAGGGTTATTCATAAGCCTAGCGAGACAAATGAAGAATCACCTCAGAAAACCAGAAGGAGATGGGTATCAAGGGCTGCTCGCTGGAGAAACAAGTTGACTCAACCTTCAGTCGAGCATGAATTTTTTAGGTCCCTTCCCTCGCTGCCAACCTTATTGGAGTTCATCCCTGGTATGATCCTCTTTCCTTCTCCATCCCATCAAGAAGACATCCCCGAGTCACCTTCTCCTCAGAGCACGTCCAATGAGGGTGACGATGTTAAAAGCACTCCCTAATGGTCTAAGCAGGGGAAAGACCTGAAAGATTCCCTGCACACATCCAACCCTGATGATGTAAAAATATGTCAGATCGGTCCAATGAGGGGAACGACCTTAAAAGTCCCCCACGTTTTGACCTTTCTCCTTCTTCTTCTTGTACTTCTCACCTTTCTTCTCCTTTGTCTCTTGCAGGTAACACCTTGAAATGTCCTGACTTCGAGGCTCTCAACAGATAATTTGAAAGAATAAACATAAGCAAGATGCAACGGAAGGAGTTGAAAAAGACTAAGGCCCAGCCAGCTGGATTCTTAACAGCTGCTGATGCCTTGGCTACTAAAGCTAAAGCAGAGCCACCTTCTTCAAAGAAGCACAAAAATTCAAAGCTAAAGAAACTCCAGTGGTCCCCCTGAGCCCGACTTTGAGCAAAGACTGAAGAAATCAAGAGGACATAGCTTGTACACGAAGCTTTCCATATGGTACAAGTCTATGAAGTATCAGTTACCGCGGGCAAAACACTATAGATACCCGTGCAAAGACCGCGTGATTCATACGAGGATGCCTCTTAGCCCACAATCGCTGAATCTCAATTTCCTTGTGACTTTCAAGATGAGCTCCTGCAGCCCGAGCTGCAATCCATGTTTACGAAAGATCCTTTTGTTCCTCAATTTGAGAAAGGTGTAGAAATTATGATCCACCCTGAAGCTCTATTGGAGGCGGAGATGTCAGGACCATGGGTCTCTGCAATTGAGGTTGATGAAAAGATCTATGAAAACAACAAGGAAGAGTTGTAGGAGGCCTCAGAAGAATGGGAAGAAGGTGGTCAAGCCGCAACATACGAACTCGAGGAAATAAAACTAGGGGATCAAGCCGACCCTAGGCCTACTTTCATCTCGACAAATATGTCTACAGAAGAAAAAGAAAATTTCACTACTTTATTGGGAGCAAACCGAGATGTCTTTGCTTGACATTACCATGAGATGCTTGGTTTAGACCCTCAAGTCGCCGTTCACCATCTCGACATTGATCCAACTGTCAAACCATTCAAGAAGAAATCAAGAAGGTTTGGGCCTGACCTCGAAATGCAAATAGATGCCGAAGTGACCAAACTTGGACAATCAGGATTCATTCATGAAGTCAAGTACCCAAAATGGCTAGAAAATGTTGTTCCAGTCAAGAAGAGGAATGACCAAATAAGGGTTTGCATTGACTTTCGCGACCGCAATACCGCCTGTCCCAAGGATGACTTCCCCTTGCCATTCACCGAGATGCTCATCAACTATATAGCCCATTGCCAGATCTTCTCCTTTATGGATGGATACTCTGGGTATAATCAGATACAGATGGTGCCTGAAGATGAGGAAGCCACAACTTTCTTAACTCCATAATGGGTCTTCTATTATATAATGATGCCTTTTGGATTAAAGAATGCTGATGCCACATACCAGAGAGAAATGATGACCATCTTCAAGGACATGATGCACAAAGAGGTAGAATGTTATGTAGATGACTTGGTGGTAAAATCCAAAGAGAAGGATGCTCACATGGCATACCTTCAAAAGGTATTCAAGTAACTACTACTTCATCAAACTAAAATGAACCCACTGAAATGTGCTTTTAGCTTGTGTTCGGGAAAGTTCTTGGGGTTCATTGTCAGACATCGAGGGCTTGAAGTTGAACCAGTCAAGATCACGGCGATCCAAGAAATTTCGTCACCAACCACATTGCGAAAGTTACGCTCTCTTCAATGGCTGCTAACGTATATCAGCAAGTTTATCTCAAACCTCTCGGGTCACTGCAAGCCATTCACGCACCTGCTGAAGCCACCTCGTGTACAGGAGGGTCGACCGTTCCGTCTTCCCTCCCGACAGACATAGCTTCACCTTGTGAGAGACAAGCTCCCGCCTCGTCCCTCATAAACCCAAAGTCATGGTCTCAGCCTCCTCAGGTCGAACCCATTGACCGAGACCAGGATGACCCCCAAGTCACCTAGACGGCTAACCCTAAATGTGCACATGCACCATTTTTGTCGGTCCCTCTCGGCTCCAGACTCAGGCGGAGTCATGAACCAGTTTCTTCCTTTGTCGTGTCCCTGATGTCAGACACGCACCTCGAGCCCTTGTATTCAAAGGTCTTCCCTGAGAGTACCATCTTGTGCCCGCCCCAGGTCAACCGAATACCTGGGCCTCACAAAGGAATTCGAAGCAACGACTTGATGTAAGATAGAGGTCTCCAGCCTCCAAGACAAGAACCCAAGCTAGCCTCCTTCCTTAGGCCACATTCCCTACTCTATCTCATAGACATGGCCCTCGCCTATTCCAAGAAAATGGGGCAGTCCAAGTCTCAGGCTCGATTCTGGAATGAGGTCCACAGCCATCTCAAGATCAAGCAGAAAAGAGCCCTGCAGATCCTGATCAGGGAAACCTCCAAGGCAATCGAGGTCACCACCTCTAATGACCTCCTGCCTTGCAATCCCTTCTTCACCGTTCAAACTCTAGAACCCGAGCAAGTCCAGGAATACTGTTTGGTGATCACCACCTAGAAGTTATGTTCCTAAGACCGTCAAGAGCCAGTCCTCACAAGATTGGCATAGTAAGCCAGAGTCTAGTCGGGGCAAGCTGAGCCCCTCCAGACTCACTTACCAAGCATGACACGCCAGCCTCGGCAGTCCGCTACATCACCTGACTCTGACCTCCCAGAAGAAAATGTTAGTTTCATGGTGACCAATGACCCAAACGACGCTCAGGAGGAGCAGATGAACAAGTTCGAGGAAATGATGCAAGCCATCCTCGGAAAGATGGAGCGTCAAGAGGCCTCTAGGTCGCCTTCTTCGTCTGATTCCCCGACAGATGAGGACACAGCTCCTAGGCAGACTCCCCCTTCGGTCTCTCAAGATAATGCCTCTTCTCTCGAGGGCTCCCAAACTAACATAGATGCTATGGTGGCCCATAGCCTCAAGAACAAGGTCTCGGGCATGCTGAAGACACCACTCTAACCAAAGTCGTAACCTTCGTACATTGGGCCAATGTCGTTTCCCCAGAACTATCAAAAAGGGAAACTCCCCCTGTTCAATGGTAGCACGTCTCCTCACTAGCATACGACCCACTTCCAAGCGGCCTATCGAGAGAGGGAAACTGACGGATGTTTCCTCCTCCTCTAGTTCGTTCAGACCCTCGAAGGACCATCCTTCCACTGGTATGCTCGGCTATCACCAAACTCGGTGCACACTTGACAAGAAATGGAGTAGTTGTTCTACCAACGCTTCTACGAAGTCCAAAGGATCATGGAAACCATCGAGCTCCTCACCTTGAAGCAAGACCCTGGTGAGCCTGTTGACAAGTTCATCACCTGATGGAGAGAGTTGGCGACCTTTCACGCCACCCCCATGACCGAGAATGAAGCAGTCCAGACCGGCATACGAAACATGCTTCCCGAGATCGCCCTACATGTCGAGATATCCAATCCACCCCATGTCAGAGCTCATCTCTAAGGCAGTTCGTATCGAGGGATTATTCAAGCACCATGGCAAACCTCGTCAGCAATCCTTCAGCTCAAACTCTCGCTACAGCAGTCGGGGCAATCTAAAGGCACGACCGTCACCGTGATTGACACCAAAGGTGCGGCTCCCCAAACTCTCAAACTCTCTATAGCATAGACGCCTCAGGTCAGGGGCAAGCAGCAGCACTATAATGCGGTCCCGCCTCTTAAAAACAATAAGCAGAACGACTACTGGACCCAGCACCAGAATAAGGTTTACCCCATTGACACGAAGTGGACCCCTGCACTGCTCCAACTGTTGTTAGAACATAACATGATCCAGCTACTAGAGGTCACCACTGTAGAATCGCCGAGGCAAGAGTCGAATGAGAAGTATTGCACCTATCATAGAAGAGTTGCCCACCCCACTCACGACTGCTACAAGCTCAATGACACCATCAGGGCCCTTGTCAACAAGTGCCAGATAAAGCTCGAAGAGCTAAAAAATGGATTCAGGGCAGCTGAGGCATCTCACATAGTCACAATCCAAGAGGACGATGTGGCACCCTCTACTATTCGGGCATTTTTCTCTATAATGCTCGAAGAAGGGATCGCCACAACAAAGCCAACAAGGCAGCCCAAGTTCCTGCCTCCAGGGACCGAGAACCTCTAGTGCGCGTACCATCAAATAAGAGGTCATGACATCAGCACGTGCGCTGTCTTCCATAATTTCTTGGCAGAAAATATGCAGTAGTGTCAGGAGATTTAGGGCGACCCGACAAGACACCCTCATGTCCCTCTTCCTCTTGTGCAAGAAGACCCCCTTACGCAAGTCCATCAAATTGCTGAGCAAGACCCCCTACAAGCCCTCTTTGAGGCAATGCTCCAGCAGGATCTTGTGACCCCCACATCAGCCAGACAGCCTAAGCATCTTGCCCGGGGCACGTAAAAACTCTGGTGCTCCTATCACCAAGTGTGGGGTTATGCACTCAAGGAGTGCATTGGGTTCGAGGCCATATTCATGGAGAAAGTCCAGCAAGGCCACATCGTTTGTGCTATTCTCTCAGGACATGTCCAATCCCTCGACCCTGTTCAAGAGGAAGCCCCGCTACAAGCCCCTCATGAGCATGCACTGGACCTTTCAAAGCCCTCGACCTCTCAGCCCTGGGAAGTCTATCATGGGCAAAGTAGGCTCGAATCCTTGAAACGTGAGGCAGTCCACCAAGCTAGGGCCACTCACCAGTCTGATAAAGTCACTCAGGGATCTCGAAGGAGACGGTGAGCACTTAGGTCAGCCCATCAAAGGAATCACCTTCCGCAGCCACTATTCATTGAAGAACTCCTCTGGTCCCTTCCTCCGCTGCCGACCTTGCGGGACTTCATCCCAAGCGCAGCTCGCCTGATCTTATCATCCAATCAAGCAGATGACCCTGAGTTATCAATATCTCAAGAGTCGGCCAAAATGGGTGACAACATTAAAAGCACCCCACAAAGGTCAAAGCAGGGCCATGATCTTAAATACCCCTTTCAAACGTCCAATTCCGATGACGACGTAAAAAGCTGCCTGGAATGTTCTAACTCTTCTTCTCCTTTCCGCTCCTTTATTCCTTTTGTAGGTACCGCTCGACAATGCCTAGATTTCGACACTGTAAACAAAGAGTTCAAGGGCATCAGCCTCACCATGCCACAGCAAGAGTGCCTCAGTGAGATGCTGGCCCAGGCGGCTGGATTTTCGATAGTCGCTGACGCCCTAACAACCCAAGCAAAGATCGAGTCATCTTCAGACTCCCATACCAAAGAGGCCTCCCACATGGTGCAAATCTTGGAAGTACCAACTAGCACGGGGCAAATGTGTCTAAGATCGGGAAAGAAGCCACAACCCACACCTCAAAAGCTCAAGGTCCTCAAACTTCCTGATCCTTCACTTTCCCCTAAACGTAAACCTTAGACTTCTACATCCCTAATACAAGTCGCTATCACTTCCCCATCAACCCAGACCACACTGGCTGAGCAACAAAGTCAGACAGTGTCACCAACCCAACCAAAGCTTATTCCTAAACCTACCCTATCACCTACACCAGTGACTGGATTAGGAACATAGAAGACTAATTAGGATAAAGTGAAGTACGACGTAATTGGGCCCTTGAGAAAGATTCCAGCCCTTTTAAGTATCTACGATGCCCTCCTACTGTCTAGACGGAGGGTCCGCAGTTAACCTAATCCCAAGAAGGATTCTCAACCAACATGGATTAGGGTCTGACTACCTCACTCCTACTCACATCACTATGCAATCAACCAGTCAGGAGAAAAACCACCTGGCACAGTGCGTCTTCGCCTCAAGATCTGTAATCTCAACAATTACGCTCAGTTTCACGTAATCGACACCGATACCTCTTACAGTGTCCTGCTTGGTCATCCTTGGCTTCACGATCAGGGGTTGGTTCCTTCCATGCTCCACCAATGTTTCAAGTACAGCCGAGATCAAAGGCAACACACGGTCTATGCTAACAAAAGACCATTCCCTGTAGCTGAAACTCACTACGCCGACGGCAAGTACTGTTTCACAGACTTCTAGCATCAGAAAAGGTAAAAGATTATCATCGAAAGTCTGTGAGAGAGATAGGGCCTTCGTCTCATGACAAAGTTGAGGATTTGGGGCGAATGATCACGAATATGTTCAAAGAAGAGGAAAGACAAGACGCCCATTCACCCAAGTATACCTTGCCACATCTCCAAGGTCATGGTATCCTCTCTCGATGACAAAGCTTCTCCCTCTACTTCTAATTCGCCAGAACAAAATGATGCAACAGAAGTAGCCCCTGAGCCCAAGGAAGCCCCTGAGCCCAAGGAAGCTCCAAAGGTGGACCTTCCAACATCAAGGGTCACCTATACATTAAATCAGCAAAAGGTTCTGCATGTCCCCAAAGCTCTCCCAAAGTATGCTAGAGGGCCAAAGAATTATCAAAAAGCACTTTATCCTTCCCTTCCCAATCTGTAGTCTCTTTCTCCAGCTTGTCAAGCTTTTACGTCAGCTCTAATATCTTCTCTCTCAGAGTCGTCACCTTATGATGGCGGGCGATGGCCTCCTCAGCAAGACCTGATCTCTAGGATTCTGCGGCATCTAGCTGTTGCGATTGAGTGTTTACCAATTCACAGTAGCACAGAAGAGAAGATTCCAAAGGGGGCAACCACAAGAATTCCAGCCACTTTCTTCTTCTCACAGGGCCTTCACCCTCCAGCTCGTTGACAATTCTGTCAAAATAAGGAAGGACTTCAGGCGCATTCCCTAGGGCAATCTCCCTCAACAGTTGAATCACAGCACCATGCTCTTTCAAAAGAGAGCTCCTTCAGTTGCTAGAGGCCTATCTGAAGCATCACAAAAATGACGCCAGACAACCCGCTGAGAGAAGGCCTGGGCAAAGCAGCAAGAGCAACCATAGCAGGAGGACCCCCAGCTACAACCAAAGTCTCAGGTTCCCCAAGAGCAACCTCAGGCTGCTCTGGTACCTCGTCAATGGATTTCTCGCTATGGCCCCTACACATGACCACGTCGCGCTCGATCCTTTCTTGTTTAGGCATTGCCGCCTTGTCCTTTGTAAGCACCGTAACCATACTCGAGGCAAGGCTGGCCTCCTTGCCTAGAGCCACTACCTTAGTCTTGGGTTGCACCTCGATAGTCTCCTCGCCCGAGGCAGAGACCTCTCTCTGTGTCCCCTCCTCCAAAGCCATCTCCACCTTGGGAGGTTCGACACCTTATCCCTCTCCTTCTTCGCCCTGGTTTGCCACAATGATCATTTCATCAACAGGCTCTCCCATGGCGCCTGCCTCGTCTGCAGTCATGGCACCGACTCAGGGCCCAAAAAGCTTGATCCCTTAAGGTGTCTTGCTTCTCCACCCCCCGCAGATCTATCGCTCGAGGCAGCCATCTCCTGCTGCTCAGATGGCCCCTCTTCAGCTCTTGGGGGTTCGTCCTCTTCTATTATCACGACCTCTATCAGGGTTTCTCTTTCCTCGATAGGCATGACGACTGGCCCTCACTGCCTCTGGCCCCAAATCAAGACCAGCCTCATCAGCCCTGTTCACTTCCATCGAGATTGGGCCCTCCCCTTCGACCACAATCGGAGCAGTAGGCTTTGAGGCACTAGCTTGAACCTCTAAAGGGCCAAGAGAAATCTCAAGTGAAGGAGAAGGCAAGGTCATAAGAGCAAAAGGTGACGGGGAAATGGCCAGAGACGCAAAGCCTTCCAAAGTAGCCGTGGGCGAGGAGCCGTCTCTTGGCTCATGAACCACGGGGACCCTACCTCCTTTGCACCCAGAGGGCTTGATTGCCTTCTGGGTTGGGGCGCAAAGAATCGCTGGGGCCATTCGCTTTTTCTCCTTTCCTTTCGCCGGCTCGGGTGCGGCAACCTACTTTTTCTTCTTCATCGGCACAGACACAACAGTACGATTTTTCTTCTTCACCTGCTCGGGCTCGGCATCCTACTTTTTCTTCTTTCCTTCTATTGGCTCAGGCGCAGCTGCTTGCCTTTGCTTCTTTGTCGGCTCGGGAGCAACTGCCAGTTTTCTCTTCTTCCCTTTTGCCTGCTCAAGCGCAGCAACCTTTGAAGTCCTGGACTTGGAAGAACTAGTGGCCAATTTGCTATGAGGGCGATTCTTATCAGCTCATTAAAGTCTTGGATCGGACGCCCTTCATACCCCGAAACTTTACGGCCTTCCCTCCATTTGAAGATCTCCGAGAGATGGTCAAAAATACTATCTGTCTTCTTCTCCAAATGAAGAAACCACGGCAAAGACTTGTCCACAGTAAGTTGGAGAGGGCGCTCGAGTATGTGCAGGTCATAAGGAAAGCCTAGGGTGAAGATTTCTCTTAGGGTAGGGGTCTTAGTTAATTTTTGCTACCGGGTGTCTTGGCTCCAACGGCCATCCTCCCTTTTCCAGGGGTGGTCCGTGTCCCAGTACCCCTTGTTTGTGATTCTCCAATAATGATCGTGGGCTTTGGTCGGCCGTGTCGTTCGGCCAAATGGGGCAGCACGTACTTGTGGACCCAGGGTGGCGTTCCTAGTTGGAGTGTGGCGTTACTGAAGATTGGAGGTGTACAAGTAATGAATCGGGAAAGGGGTCTTGAAATCCTCCGGGAAGACCTCACCCACTAGAATGCCATTTTTCCCCCCTTCATCCCCCTGGTATGGTCTTCCTCAAGAACTGGCACCCAAACCATAATAAATGATGCACAGTATGAGATGTGCGAGCGCGTATTCCCTCCCTCGAGTCATGTCACAATCCACATAAAAGGTGCCGGGACAAATGACATCTTACCCTACCGGTAAGGTAAATTTGCTTCAGAAAAGTGCCAAGTAAGGAGCTAAGAAGACATGTCCATTCTTCTTCCGCAGCTCAAAAACTAGTGGGGTTTCCTTCCCCTCTTTTCTTAGCGACAGACTAGCTTCATCCATAGAGTCTCCATAAAAGAACACTACCCACTTGGCGAAGGTAACTCACCCCTTCTTAGGCTCATCGTATTAGTTGATCTCAAACAACTCATTAAGTCTAGCCGACGTGGCTTCTTTGCCTATTTTTTCCCCTCCAAAAATGACTGAGTTTGGGCAAATAAACTAGTCATACATGGCACCGAGGAGCAGCAGGCTGCCAAAGAAGTGCAGGTTCATCAGCAAAATCCCAGCCTCTCCATGAGTAAGCATCCATGTGTTGCTAGCAGGGCTCCGAGTCTCTAACAACACTTTCACCGTGTTTGAACAATGGTCATAGTAGTGCACTGAGCACTAGAGGGCAGCCGGTAAAGAAGCCAGTCTCAAAATATCCTTGAAGTCCCGTAGCACTTTCAAGGTCCAGGAGGAATAGCCCTTTAGGTACTGATGCTCCTCTTGCACTCGCAGACTGGAAGAGGACCATTGCATGCCCGGGGTTTCCACCATTCGCTTGCCTAAGGTCGGCAAGTTTGTGTTAGAGGCTATGTTTCGGTGCAGGCAATGTAGAAGGCCTACCCCTTCCTCTATGCTCACGACTCCATCATTATCTTCCCTCATCACTAACTGAATGGGGGCACTTACAAAGGTGATTCTCAGAGGCCACCTTGGTTCACATAAGGCTTTAGTGAGCCATATTGGTTCACCTCTCACCCAGCTCTCGCCGGTGAAAACATCAGTGCCATGCTCCCCTTTTCGTGGGAGGTTCTTCACATCTGGAATGGCCTCCGAAGACTCAACCATTAGAACAAAAAATAAGGACACTAGGTGGCCACGAAGAAACTACTCTCACAAGGACAGGACAATCGCTGTCAGCCCACCAAGATGGAATAACGTCTCGTAGACAAGGGTAGGACTATCGTTGTCAGCTCACTGAGATGGAATCGTCATCGGCACCAGGAGGGAATTGCCATCTCACGATCAACCAAGGATTATCAACGTCCCGTGAACCAAGGCATATTAATACCTCGCTGCAGCTATCATCACGCGCCGCATGTGCGACCCTTGATCTGGACACGCCGCCTGACACTTGGGGCATAGCCTGTCACCACGCCTTCGGAGGACTTTCGTTCGCCACCCCACGACCCACCATCTTCACGACCGTTACAGTCTCACGACCCTCTGAGTTCCCATTAAACTTTTTCCCTCTCCGCTAGGAATCCACTCTTGTTCGTCAGGAAAATCCTTCCTGCCTTTTGCTCATTGCTGGAGTTGGCAAAAACCACTAAAAATCCCTGAAAGCTTCCTTATGACCCCACAGATTGTGCTTCTCCCTGATTTCCCACTTCAACAGTTCATCAAAGCTCACCGAAATTAAGCAAAAGAACGATAGGAGGAGCACAGGAACCCCGACAAGGCTCCTCTGTAAATTTTGCAAAGTCCCCGAGAGACCCTCTTCCTGCTTAGAAAGCCTCAATACTTCCTAAAAAGGTTCGCAATCATGCTGCAAAGCTTCATACCTCCTAAAGCTCTCCAGAAAAATCCCTAAGGACCTGTCTTTGCAAGTTTTAATAGGGAAGTGCTCGTCGGAAAACCCTCACTAGAAAGCTTTGGCTCTCTCTCTATAAAGCTTTCTACTGTTTTACCCTCTGGTAAAACAGTAAACTGAGGTTTCTTCCCTTTTTGTACCCCGTGGTACCGTGAGCTGCCCTCGACAAACTCATAATGATGCTCCAGTCCCCAGCTTTTGATGGCGATAAGACCAGGCCGAGGCAGGCCAAGCTTGAGACCTGAAGCATCATCGTTGCGTGCCTCAGCAAGACTTGTGGCACACCAGAGACTATCATTGCGCCTCGTCTAGAGATTATCGTCAGCGTCTCATCTAGAGGTCATTGTCGCATGTCTCATGCACAGATCATCGCCTCACAAAACGTCGGGGCCTATTGTCACGTGCTTCACAAAGGGACTTAACGCATCACCTAGGCTTACTGATGCATGTCCGTTCCACATTCGGTGTCGCACGCATGCCTTGGCAGTCCCCTTTGGACCATTGCCCTGCCTCTTAAGGAAGTTCATTCCCTGCATCACAGTCTCACTCCTCTGGAATTCCAATCTCTGGTGATGGCTTTGTTCCCCATGGAGTCGCATGCCTTCACCAGCCATGGTCCCTATTGCATGATCTTAAACTACACAGCCATGATCCGCATTGCATGACCTTAAACTGCATAGCCATGGTCCACATTGCATGACCTTAACCTATACAGCCATGATCCGCATTGCATGACCTTAAATTGCATAGCCATGGCCCACATTGCATGACCTTAAACTGCATAGTCGTGGTCTGCATTGCATGAACTTAAACTGCACAGCCATGGTCCGCATTG
>NW_006499776.1:3749768-3768456 GCF_000471905.2 Amborella trichopoda
ATGAACTTAAACTGCACAGCCATGGTCCGCATTGCATGACCTTAAACTGCACAGCCATGGTCTGCATTGCATGACCTTAAATTGCACAGCCATGGTCCATAATGCATGACCTTAAACTACACAGCCATGATCCGCATTGCATGACCTTAAACTGCACAACCATGGTCAGCATTGCATGACCTTACGCTGCACAATCATGGTCCACATTGCATGACCTTAAACTACGCAGCCATGGTCCGCATTGCATGACCTTATACTGCACAGCCACGGTCCATGCTGCATAACCCTAAACTGGATAGCCATAGTCCTTGTCACATGACTCAAAATTGTATCACCATGATCTGAACTATATGACCTTAAACTGTAGAGGAGGTCTACTTACACAACCTCAAATTGTAAAGTCCTTGTCACACGACTCAAAGCTGTATGACCATGATCCAAACTATACGACCCTAAACTGTAGAGGAGGTCTAGTTGCATGACCACAAACTGTATGGTCCAAGTTGTATGACTTTAAACTGCATAGCTATGGTCCGAGCTACAAGACCCTAAAACTATAGCGCGCAGCAGTCCATAGGCATAACTCCAACGAGACCACCAGTGGAGTTAGATTTATGAAAGGGTCGTACTCACCCCATCATCTCTAGAGAGTTGAGGCCATTCTTACCCCTGCAACCCACGGTGGGATTCATCTGGGCTCTATCTTGTCAGAGTTCCATGCACACCGATATTCATTATCGTTGTTGATTCACACTAGTCCTCCTAATCTCCAGTAAAGCCTCTCACGTTTACTACTCCTCGTAGGGTCACCACCTTCATCTACATTTCTTTGCATGTGCATAGCCTTAACTATCTTTATCCCCATTGAGTCAGATTGCTATCCACATACCTAGCCCCCCATGTAGCCTTACTGACATGGCGATTCGTACTCGATCCATGCTGCATGACCCTAAACTACATAACCACGGTCCAAGCTATATGACCTTAGACAATAGTGCACGTCCCAACTGCATGACGTTAAACTGCTTTGCTCAGGTCAAGGAGGCGCAACCTTAAAGCATGCCCCTATTAATGGCACACCCCTTTCACGTGCATCTTTGTGAACGCTTTCTCGAACCACCATTTGTGTGCGTGTACCCTCTTCTTCTCCCTAGTGAGCTTACGTAGGCACACACACTCTTTACGTGCATATCCACGCATGTCTTCCCTAGCTGGCCCATTCGTGTGCACGAGCCACCTTCACCATCTTTCATCATCCCCCAGTGAGTCTTACCCATGCTCACTAAACGGCAAGCCATCTTGGCACCCATATTTTCCCTGAGCTAGTGGCTCACCACCTTTCACCTACCATCCAATCAACTCTCCACAAGCAACTTCATGACATCCTCTCAAGTGAGTCAAATTCATCACCAGACTCACTCTATGGCCTCTACAGACTACCATTCCTTACTTTTACGGTCCAGCTATATGACCCTAAACTATAATACGTGTCTTGGCCGCATGATGTTAAAAGACTTTGCACAAATGTCGAAGGCACGACCCTAAACACCCCTTCTCAAAAAAAATGGGCATGGTGTACACCTGGACAGGGGAACGCTATGAGAAAGAATGACGGACGGGTATTGTCACGAACCATGAGTAAGAGAGTTCCATGGTAAGAAAATTCAGGCCTGATTAAAACCCAAGAAGGCACCGTAAGCAAAAATGGGTAAAAAGGGTAGACATGAGCACAGGTCATAACATAAGTTTGTGAAAACCATCATCACGACGTTGCTTCTTCTGTTCAAGTGAAAACCCATGAAAGGGTGCTTGGACCGACAAGACAAGCAGATGCACGACTACCGCCTTAGCAGACATTCAATTTCCAAACGGTCACGATGCTACTGAGGTCTACCTAAAACCCTCAAAAGCTAGCATCCAGTCGCAGGCCAGATGGCTTGTTAGGGAGTGAGAGCCCCACAAGATCTCCCCTATTTCATGGCTCATCAAGGAGTGAGAGCTGCATAAGATCTCCCGGATTTCATGGCTCATCAGGGAGTGAGAACTGCATAAGATCTCCCTGATTTCATGGTTCATCAAGGAGTGAGAGCCCCACAAGATCTCCCCAGATTCCACGACTCGTCAAGGGGTGAGAGCCCCACAAAATCTCCTTGGTTTCATGGCTCATCAGGTAGTGAGAGCCGCATAAGATCTCCTCAGTTTTATAGCTATCAGAGAGTGAGAGCACAAAAGATCTCCTCGGTTTCATGGCTCATTAGGGAGTGAGAGCTGCATAAGATCTCCCCAGTTCAACAACAACAAGAGACCTTAAGGGTGAGGACGATGACCAAAATATCCCTCAGAAATTGCTAAGAGCCATCGTGAAGTCAAGAAACTGATGAAGCCAAGGTCGAACCCGCCACAGGCTTTAGGGTAGTCTTTGTTAAACCCCTTAGCGTACGTGGGACAAGACTTTCGAGTTGAGTCAGAAGCCCCCAACTGGACCCCGCTAGACGGGACCTACAGAAGATACCTTGAGCATCAAAAGCAAACCTGGTGTCACAGTAAACAACGCTGAGCGAAGGTTCGCAGCATTTGGCCTTCAAAATAGACCTGGTTCTGTATGAGGAGGTCCTTACAAAGGACTCATGCTCCAAAACCACAGATAGTCTCTGGAGGGTGCGAACTCTACAAATATCCCTCAAACTTCCAAATGATAGCATTTCTCGATTATCCTGAAGCACAACATTCAGCGGAAGATGTTGTAGGAAGGTATTTTTCATCAACATGAGGCCTCCGCTCAATAAAGGCCTAGTAAGTAGTGGCAATGTAGACAGTCTCAGAACAGCACCAGAATTGGCTAAGATCTTCATGAGGTATCTCAAGATTTTTCTGCCAAGTTTTGTTACATTTCAACATGTTTAAGGCAGTGCAGACAGAGAAACAGTTTCGTCAGAATCGGCCTCTAGCACCTTGAAACGGACCCCTACAACTAGAGCTACATTTTTAGGATTTCAAATTGTTGTGGGGACCACCACCATTGAATCAGGCATGGTTGAAAACCTCCAAGGGCCAAGTTTCTGCTAAAATAAACATTTCAGGAGGAAGTTATAGGAGAAAGAGTGAAACAAGAGAAGCCGCACGCTATTCTCTTACTGCCACCCTGTAACACTACACCATTGAAGGGACAGTCACGACTAGTGACTTTTGATGCTCATATCGCACTTGTCCTAAGTCGGATCGTGCTTAAATTTGGTGACCACGTTTGTCTAGTCAAGACGAACGATTTGATATGTAGCACGCCACGTGACAATACCCGAGCACGAAGAAAATCTAGAGAGAAGTTGCGGATCCGTGAAGAAAGAGCAAGAAATTCAACAGCATTGTGCCTCGCTCGAGTTCCCAAATCACAGCACTCGCGAGCCCGATCGACGCGAAATCAATTCCATTACAGGCATAAGGTCTCGGGCCATCTTTGACTCGAACCCCGTACATGATTAACGATTGGATTCTATACACAAAGCCAACGAACAGACTGCAAATTCCATCGTCAAAATCCTTGATTCTGGTCAAAATTCCAAACTCGCAAAATCTTTGTTTGGCCACAAAATCGAGTTGCGTTTGGTGCCCCGTGAACGTAGTGGCATGCTTAGTGTGATTCAGCAAAGAAAACACAGAAAAAACATCAAGGAATGAACACACTATCGATTCAAAGTTTCAAGTTCTACGCAAATTTCACATCACAGGATAATGCACCAAAAACATGATCCATGGCTCGAATTTGGTATCAAATCGATCGTCATGTCGAGCCCTACAAGAAAACAATCATCTTACGATCAACCAGGCGCTAGAATGACCCCAGATCAGCCATGTAAGATCACCCAAGTCTTAAGGCAACACAGGGACTTTTCTAGAATTCCACGACTTGTTAAGAAGGGGCAAATCTATCATTTTACGCCTTATTTTCTACTTTCTTTTAATTCAATTTAATCTTAATTTTCAGGTAATAGGGTTACTTTTGATCATCCACCCATGTTTGGGGCATACTTCTATATATATGTATTACTATTATATGCAGAAAAAGAGAGGAGGCAGAGGCATACACACACAAGAGAGTTTTCACTTTAATACAAGTTTTTCTTTCTTAACATTGTGCTGTCACGTTTGAGAGAGAGAGTGAGGTGAGAGAAATGTTTTTATCGATACCCCTAGGGTTTTCTCTCTCTTCTTTTTCTTTTCTTCTTCTCTCACTCTTCTCCCCTCTCTTCTCCCCCTTCTTCGTCTGAGTTCCTTGTAGAGATCGTGCATGATAGTGGTAGTGTCGTGCATGCCTCTCTCTTGGTCCCACAGGTTCTGCATCGTGATGACAATGCCATTCATGAGTCCCCCTCCTTTTCTATTCGTCTGTCTCTTTCTTCTAATGAAGTCAGTAGACAGCGCTGCCTATCGTAGCCCACAGACATAGCTATGATGTCTCGGCATGCGTCTAGCAGAGACAGCGACACCTATCGCCGCCCGTTAGAGTCTCTGGCAACACCCATTGCAACGGGCGCCCATCGTCGTTCTCCCTACATCTCGTGCCTATTGTCGTGCGACCTAGGAGAAGTTATCGCCGTGTGCCTCGTCAAGAGTTGGCGTCGTCCACAAGGGATTTCTCCTCTCACTTGACTGAGGGTAGACCTAGCCTATCACCGATGCGCCGACCTCAATTTTGAGTAATATTACCGTCATGCTAGTCCTAAGAACCATGCCCGTCTTACTACCACTTCGAGTTGGTAATTTCTGGTTGTCATGATATTCTCACCCCCACATCAAGCTCTCTCCTCGTTTCTATCTTTCACCGAACCTTGCACTTCATCGCCTTCTCATGTGAACGTGCATTGCCCTAAAAAAAGGGTAGGTCCCTTCGACCCACTTATCTTACAAATTAACCATAGAAGTGTTGTGAAGAAAAAACAAGAGGATTACAGGTCAAGGGAGGTGATTCTGAACCAGCTCAAACAGCTGGGGTGCTTTCTTTGTGATCTAAGAGGATGGCATGCGAGAAGGCTTTCTCATTGGTTGGTATACCTACCCATGCCCTCGAGCAAGGTTTCGAGAGAGCAATCTCAAATCCCAGGTTCACCAGAAACTCGAGACATGTGCCGCCAGATCATCTAGATCTAAAGGGCGAGATTGAGGCACCTAACCACCATGTGCAACCTATCATCCCTATCACCGTGTGTAACCGATCTTTCCCCTACACTGTGTGCAACATATTCTCCCTTATCGTTGTGTGTGCAAAGCCACCACCCAACGCTGTGTGTGCAAGCACCCACGTGCTATTCACGTAGCCTTTCCATCTGATCTTAACCCAAGCTCTCCCACTCTCCTCCTCAATTAATGTCACACTCCATTCTTGCAATTCTTTCATCGCCATTCTCTTCCATCCTCCACCTGTAGCCCATCAGCCTTTTCATCTCCACTTCTCTGTAGTCTACCACAATCTTTCACGCCTCAATCACAATGACCATCACTTACCTTGCTGCTCCACCATTAACAACTCTCCCACCTTTTTCTCAGCAACCGACAACCATTTGTTGTTCTCTCTCTCCACCCCATGCTGCTATCTTCACCTCTTCCATCCACTAACACTCCCTCTACCCTGTGACTCTTTCTCTTCTCTCTCCCTGCCCTTCTCTTCTTCATGATCACCCGCTTGAACCAAGCTACACCATAACTGCCATTGCCGCCCTCTTTCTTCGCCTCCTTCCTCTCAGCCTGCTATTCCAAGCAGCAGCTGAATCACAATATCCACCGCTCACAACCTCATCTCGCCTCACTCCATCGAGTCTTCTCCTCCACCAGCTGCAACCTTCGCTTGACCCCCAATCTCTCCCTTCCACCTTCACTTGTTGCCCTCTGCTCTCCCGTGGTTTCCACTTCACCTTTTCTTTTTCTTGTCTTTTTCTTTTCGTTGTAGGATTGCGTTAGTTTAACCTTTATTCTTTTCGTTGGAGGATTGCGTTTCACTGGCTTTCTCTTACCTTATTTCATTCAACCTAACAAAAACAAAACGCAACACTCTCTTTCATTCATATAAAACCCAATACTTTTCCCTCTTTCTCTCTAATCAACTAAACCCTTTTATTATTATTTTATTCCACTTAACCTCACCCATCTTATTTACCTCACCTTAGTTTAATTTAATATACTTCCTTTTATTCCATTTATTTTATTTTATGTTCCCTCACCCTATTTTTATTTATTTTTATTTTCTTTATTTTATTTACCTCATTTATTGTATTTTATTTCACTTTATCTTATTTACCCCTTTTATATTATTCCCATTACTTAATCCTATTTTATTTTAATTATTTACTTTACTTTATTTCATTTACCTATTTTATTTTATTTACCCATCTTATTTTATTTATTTTCTTTTCTCCCGTTTATTTTATTTTCCTTTACTTCATTTTATTTTAATTTATTCATTTTATTTTTCATTTTAATAGTAATTCCATTTTCTAATGTTATTTTAATTCATCTATTTCATTTTCATTTCATCTCATTCTCTATCACTCTTATTTCATCATCACTTTTATTTCCTTTTTTGTTTCTTTTTGGAAGACCCAGCGAGAGTCAAGCTAGTCTTCACGTCCCCTCTATCCCTTCTTTGCTTTTTTTACCAGAGGGCAAGATGAACCTTGTGCTGTCGTGCCAGTCTTGTCATCGAGTAGTATTGTCGCCATGCCGGCCAGAGTTATCGTGCCCATCTTGATGCCACGTCAGACTAGCCATTTTGTCAAGCTGGTTGGTGTTGATTATGTGGTCGAGTAGTATTGCCGCTGTTCCGGTCTGAATTACCGTGCGCATCTTTCTACCACATCAAGTTAGTCACCGTATTGGTCTAGCAACTGTGTCAGCCTAGCCACCCGGTCAAACTTCTTCTCTCACTTTCACTTCACGCTGCAACAAGGTGGGACATATGCCCCACTTGTCTGTAATTTTAATTATGTGTGAATGTTTGTAGGAACGGAGAAACAGATCAAGGGAGGTGATTCCAATCCGGCCATAGGCTAGGAAGCTTTCGAATGTGATCTAAGAGGAAGCCCACGCGAGCCAGCCTGAGTGTGTCACGGTCTCACGTGAGGTAAGTCCCACCTCATGACCCTAATTTCTCTCTCACTAGTTGGTACTCCTACCCGCGTCTTCTTTACGTGGTTCCTGAGAGAGCGATCTCAGCTCTCGGGTCCATCTCGAACTCAAAACCAAGCCACTAGGTTAGCCTGACCTGGAGGACGAGATCGAGGCACCTGACGAGCTTGGCGACTCTACTAGGGACACGCTACCCCATCATCAGATCGTTCTTGTTTGACCTTCCTTTCTTGTTATTACTGCTCACTATACAAACACATGTCTTGGGGGTTGCTCAACCCCTTCATCCGAGTAGAGGATTTTGTAATCCCTGCACTCATGAGTATTCATTGAGAATAGGTTCCACGAACCTTGTTCCTGACCATTCTCCCGAGCATCGACCCTGTGTCGCGCTCCCAAGTCATCACCTGGATAGAGGTAAGGATGGACCTAAAAGTCCATAACTGCCTACCTCCTTGCATTGGTGGACCCCCTGTCAACGCACCTTGCATTGGTGGCATGCATGTCACCACATTTAGCACGCACCCTGCTACCGGTAATTCACTTGCTGGTCACACTGCTTGGGGCTGCCCGGAGGCAGCTGCTCCCTCTCTCGCGACTTACAGTTCATCTGTCGTTGCTCCTACGGGTTGCTGCGAGGCTAACCCCCATTCTTTATCACTTCGGGCCTTGTAACAAGAGGCTCGACGCTAGGAGGAAGTGGCTCTGAAGCCACCGCCTCGCACACACCCACCAAAGCTAGTGAACCATCCATGCTAGCCACACCTCGAGGCAACCCTTGGGTTACCTCAGGACACTTTAAGGGAGTAGGTCTTCTTGGACCTATCCCTGTACAACGTTTCCATGCACCACTCGGGGCAACCCTCAGGTTACCTCGAGACACCATCAGGGTTTGGGTCTTCTTGAACCTAGCCCTACACATCTTTTACATGTACACTGCATCACTCGGGACAACCCTCAAGTTACCTTAGGGCACTATCAAGGTTCGACTCTTCTTGGACCTAGCCCTACACACCCTTTGCATACGCACTACACCGCTCTAGGTAACCTGGTTTGCTGCGTCTGCCCGAGCACACGAAGGGGAACCTCCTAGTCTCCCTTCCCAACGCATGCCTGCTCACTTTGTGAGGGATGGTCACACGACTGTCCAATCACACACACATGCTCACGGTACCAGGCCTCCTAAGGCTGGACATGCTACTCGAGTCTGGGATGACCACCAGGTCACCTAATGTTCTTCTGTAGGGGCCACGCACACGCCCATCCCTCTGCCTACCTAGAGCACACCTTTGGAATGTGAACACATGCACAGATCTAAAACTTCCTTTAGTTCTGAAGGAAAAGAAGAGGGCACCATGGAACACTTCTATACCAAAGACGAGAGCCCTTTCTTTTCCCTAACTCCCCTTGAGGCAGATGATGCTGGAATCGAATGAGGAGAACACCAAAAGAGTTACTCGAGGAATGATGAGGTCGGTTATCAATGAAGATCCGAGCCCCAATCGAGGCAAAGTGGAATCTATGAACAGGGCAAAGAACCAGTCTGACCTCAATGACCACATCCATCTTGAGCCAATTGTACCATCATCTGATCAGACACCCGAACCCATTTCGGGTCCGGGCACTGAGAGCAATAGCTTATTCGAGCTGACTTAGCTCGAGGCAACTCATGGGCCTGAACCTATTTCCCCTGGACTCTTGTTAAGTCCGAGGGCACCACCTTGAGGCTGCCCCAGTTCCTCAAGTGAAATGGAAGTCGAATTCACCAAGGGCGTTGTCCAAGACCCCTTTGTGGCAGAGAGTTTGATCTATGAAGAGAAACGTTCCCTTCCCATAATGCAAGAGAATGATCCATCATCATCCCTCAAAGTCTACCTTGACATCCTGATTCCTCAAGATGAAGATGAAAAGATTGAGACGCCCATTATCGAGATTGAGCTTTAGAATATGAAGGGAAACTTGCCACTGGCCACCCTCCTTCCTTCTTTCCAGGGACTCATCACAGAATCTTGAGCATTTGATGGATAGTTGTCTACTCTCGGTGGCCGTAATGATGCTACTTCCCTCGCTTCCTCTCCCTCCGACATTTTTACCTCTCATGAGAACTTGTCACTTTCATTCGAGAAAAAATGTTCCCCAGTACTGGATGAAGCGGTCTCCCCTTTCGCTCATGGTAGCCTTGTTCAAGTGGCTCCTCCATGCCTGGGGAATAACACAACTCCCAATAAAGCCAATGTCCTACTCTCCTCATGCCATGAGTGCCTCATGTGTTCCCTTGAGGATGATGATGGAAGGTTCAGTTCCTCTCTTAATTGTAAGGAGCCCTCAAGAACGGCTAAGGGCCAAACCGGAGCAGTCAGTGAAGTATTGAAAGCCTTTGAAGACGAGGTCACACAGCTTAAGGCCACATTGAGGCAGTTGCAGGCCGAGATGAGGTCAAAAGACAAAATGATAAGAACCTTGCCTCAAGTGGTGCAGAAGTCTCATAAGCTTGAGCATACTCCCTCGGGGCACCAAGCCTCATTTATTGTCTCTCAAGCACCACTCTTGGACATCGAAACAGGGCCATTAGATGATGAACTATTCCCACCCTCACATCTCTCACTCCCAGTCCCTTCTCCATCTTTTCTTCAGATTGGGAACGGAGGACTAGTAAAATGCATGGTGGCCAAAGCATCAAAAGGATGTGATGCCTCAACGATAGGAAAGCCGAATCGCTACCAGAAACATCCTCTAGCTTATGATGATCAGACACTATTGCCATAAGGAGATCAAAGACTCGATGTCCCTAAGAACAAAATCAATTATTTTCGACACAGGAGTTATTCCTTTTGAAAGTCTATGATCCCCATGTTGTTGATCACTCTCTTGTCAAAGGGAGTAATCGAACTGCCGGTGTCGAAAAGGTCAAAGGCGGTAGGGAGGGATGACAAGCCCAATTATTGTCAATATTATAAGAGACTTAGTCATAGCACTATGGGGTGTCGTGTTGCAGGGGACATCATCTAGAATTGCTTAGACATGGCAAAACTGAACTTAGGGATTGATTCTACGAGTGATCCGGTGCCATGCAAGGTCCAAACTATATGACCTTAAACTGTAGCAAAGGTCTAGATGAAAGACCTTAAACTTCAAGGTCAAAGCTACATGGCCTTAAACTGTAGCAAAGGTCTAGTTGCACGACCTGAAACTGCAAGGTAGAAGCCATATGACCCTAAACAGTAGTGAAGGTCTAGTTGCACGACCTTAAACTGCATGGTCCATGCTGCATAACCCTAAATTGAAAGGCAACGGTCCAAGCTATATGACCATAAATTATAGCACACGTCCTAAGGGCACGACGAAAAACTACACAACATATGGTCTCGAAGGCAAGACCTAAAACATGCCCTCAGATTTATGGTGAAAACCCACAAGGGCACTATGGGCAAGAGTGTCAAAATAAAGGGGGTGTGGTGAAAACCCTTCGAGGCACTCACTCTCAAATGATGAGCGTGTTGATCCTTCCCTACGGGTCATCACGAGTAAAAATGTCAAACATCCCTGTAGTAAGACGTTAAACTGCACGACATATAATCCATTTGCATGACTATAAACTGCTTCATGTTCCTACATGTCTCCATGGGGTTACTGCATGATACTCTCCCACACATCCCCTACTACATCCTTCTTCACAAGCCCCGGGTGAAAGGACACCACCCCTCCGATGTGTCTTCCTTAATCAAGGTCTACCTTGGTTCCAACTGTGAGGCTTCGAAGCATAGCATGCAACTATCAAAGCATGCGCTCACCTCTATAAGGCCATATATCAAAGAGGTGTACCATAGTTCTAGTTGTGAGGCTTCGAAGCATAGCATGCAATCATCAAAGCATGCGGTCGCCTCTATAAAGCCATATATCAAAGTGGTGTACAACAGTTCCAGTTGTGAGGCTTCGAAGCATACCATGCAATAGTCAAAGCATGCACCCGCCTTTATAAAGCCATATATCAAAGAGGTGTACCACAGTTCCAATTGTGAGGCTTTGAAGCATAACATGCACTTCAAAGCATGCGCCCCCCTCTACAAAGCCATATCACAAAGAGGTGTTCCACAGTTCCGACTATGAGGATTCGAAGCAAAGCATGCAACTGTCAAGGCATGCGATCGCCTCTACAAAGTCATATATCACAAAGAGGTGTACCACAGTTCTGACTGTGAGGCTTTGAAGTAAAGAATGTACCCATCAAGGTATGCAACCGCCTCTGCAAAGCTATATATTAAAGAGGTATACCATAATTTCAGCTGTGAGGTTTCGAAGCAGAGCATGCAACCGTCAAGGCATGCGACCACCTCTACAATGCCATATCACAAAGAGGTGTACCACAGTTTTGACTATGAGGCTTCAAAGCAAAGCATGCCGGGGATGTGTCCACCTTTACAAAGCAATATCTCAAAGAGGCATACTGCAATCTCAACCATATACCCTTACACCTGATAGGACGCTTTCACCACCCATTGTACTCATTCCACGCATTACCATTATCTTGGCCTCCATTTTTCCAGTTGAGTCACACCACTCATATCCCTCTTAAGCCTCCATCATACACCTTAATTGCCCATGACCCCACTTCTTGTCATGAGTACCCTTATGTTAGACCCCGTGACCATTGGGCGTGTCCTACCACTATCCCTATTGGGGTTACACCTATGCTCCTGCCTGTCATCCCCAGTGGGGTTACATGAAACCTCATCCTTCACCCCAGGGAGTCACACTTTCCCTCTTAATACCCAGTGAAGTTCGCTTTCGTTTGCCACTCTTTACATCTAAAGCTCTCTGCTTGTGTATAGCCTTAACTATTTTATCCCCAGGGAGTCAGATTTTTATCCACAGACCTGTCCCTCATGGAGCTTAACCTACATGGCGACCTATGTAATGGTCCATGCTGCATGACCTTGAAGTGCACAGCCATGGTCTAGGTGCTTGACCCAAAACTACATTGTCCAAACTATACGACCCTAAAATATAGCAATAGTCTAGTTGAACAACCTTAAACTGCATGGTCCTAGCTGCATGACTTTAAACTGTACAGCCATGGTCCAAACTATATGACCCTAAACTGTAGCGTCGGTCTAGTTGCATGACTTTAAACTGCATGGTCCTAGCTGCATGACTTTAAACTACACAGCCATGGTCCAAACTATATGACCCTAGACTATAACAGAGGTCTCGTTGCATGACCTTAAACTGCATGGTCCTTGGCACATGACATTAAACTGCATAGCCATGGTCTGGGCTATAAGACCTTAAAACTGTAACGCACGTCCCTATAGCAAGATGTTAAAAGGACGCAACAAATAGTCCATTCGCTTGACTTTAAATTGTGAAAAAGATGCACCTCTCCACTGGGTGTATTCTACCACTTTCCCCAGTGGGGTTACACCTACGGATTGTCATCCCCAGTGAAGCTACATGCAGACCACTGACCTTCATCTCCAGTAGGAGTCACATCTGTGTTGCAGCTTATTATCCCCAGTGAAGTTAGGGTCATTCTCAACTCTTCAATCTCTAGTGGGATTACATTTATGCTTCGGTCTGCCATTCTCAGTAGAGTCCATTAATCCCCAGTGGGTCCGCTTCTCACCAAGCCACTGTCTCTATCCCCCACGGAGATTTACTTACATGGTGACCCGCCTAAATGGTCTTAGTTGCATGACTCTAAACTGCATAACAATGGTCCAAACTATATGACCTTAAAGTGTAGTGGGGGCATAGTTACATGACCTTAAACTGCATGGTCCTAGTTGCATGACTTCAAACTGCATAACCACAGTCCAAGCGATATGACCTTAAAAACATAGTGCAAGTCGTGGCCGCATGACGTTAAACTGTTTACACAGGTCCTATAGGCATGACCTTAAACTCGCCCCCACACATGCGCACATAACTTTTACGTGCATTTTTATGCATGCCTTTGTTTGAACACAATTTTCAGTACCTTGATCCCTGATGCGGAATAAAGAGGAAGTAGGTCAATAAAGCTTCAACATACAGTGGAAATTTTGACAGTCTCAGAATGGCCCCAGAACTAGTCAAGATCTTTATAAGCACTCCAAAAGGTCAACTGCCAATTTTCATCCCAATCACACATATTTAAGGCAGTGAACACAAAAAAATAATGTTGATAAAATCGGCCTCTAGCACAATAAAGTGGACCCCCGTAACTAGAGTTATATTTTTTGTGGGACCACTACCATTGCATCCAGCATGGTCGAAAACCCCTACAGGTCATGTTTCGGCTTAATCGGACACTCCAAGACAAAGTTATTGGTAAAATAACAAAAAGGGATAGGTCGCACACTATTCCCGTGTGACCACCCTCCACCAAGACACAATTAAAGGTGGTTGGTTTCACATTCACAGGCAGTAACTTTCGAGGCTTATATCTCACTTATTCCAAGTCGGATCGAGTCAAATTTTGTGAGCATGTTCGTCTCATCAAGATGAGCATTTCGATAAGTGGTACGCCCTGTGACGATACCCGAGCAAGGAGAAAAACTAGAGACAAGTTGCTGATTCGTGAATAAAATTGCAAAAATATCAACAGCGGCACGCCTCGTTCAAGCGGCTAAATCACATGCTCGTGTACCCGATCGACGTGAAATGATGAACGGTTGGACGCTATCATTGGTCTAGACCTCGTGTATGATGAACGGTTGGATTTCACACACGGAGGCATCAAAGCTGGTGTAAATTTTGACTGCCTGATTTCAAGATTTCGGCCAAAAATGCAAGACGATGAAATCTTCATCCAAACATGAAATGGAGTTGCGTTTGTTACAACGTGATCGTGACGGCATGCTCAATTAACTACAACGAAGAAAATCATGGAAAAACATCAAGCAACGAGCCCACTATCGATCCGAAGTTTTCAAGATTCATCCAAAATTCAAGTCTCATGATCATGACTTAAAAACATGATTCATGGCTTGAAGTTGGTATCAAATCGATTGCCATGCCGAGCTCTATAAGAAACCAATGATCTTTCGATCAAACAGGCATCAGAGCAACCCCGGATCAATCATGGAAGATCATGCAAGTTCTTGAGCAGCAGTAGGGACTGTTCCAGATTTCCACACATTGTTAGGCAGGGGTAAAATAGTCCTTTTGCACCTATTTTTAGAATTTCTTTTAATTCAATTAAATTGTAGTTATCTTCAATTTTAGGTAGTTTTTGAGAATCCACTTATGTTTGGGCCCAATTCTATATAAACATGCAATGCCTCATTGTAAAAAAAGGCTGGTTGATTTTAGGCATTGATCAATAAAGTCTCAATTCTTTCTTTGAATTCGTCGGTGTGTCTTGGAGAGAGAGAAGAAAAATAAAAAGGGTCGGTATCCCTCGGTAAGGTAATTTTCTCTCTCCTCTCCTCTTTTCTCATCTCTATCTCTCTTTCTCTCCTATTTCTTCATCTCTATGTCTCTTTCTCTCTCCTCTTTCCTCATCTCTTTCTCTCTCCTCTTTTCTCCCTCGTATCTATCGCCTGCATTCCCTCTTTCTCTTCTTTCTTTATTTCACAGCCGGTGGAAGCAATCACTGTATGAGTTTTCTCTCTCCTCCTCTCATTCCCGTTTGCATCCTCTTGCTCCTTTCCTTCCTTTTTCTCTTCTCTTCTTCTCTCATGGTTTTCTCTCCTACTATGTTTCTTCTTCTCCTTTATCTTCTTCTCTTCTTCTTCCTCTCTTCTCCCTCTCCGTTCATTTTCTTTCTTTCTTCTGCTCTCTCGTTTGATAAAGAAGGGTTGAGATTAACCTTTAATGATAGTCATGTCATTTAGTTGTAATGTTGTTGTATCGGTCATAGTTACTGTGCTCGCTTTAGTGCTATGATAGACAAGACATTGTGTCTAGCTAGTCAGTATTGGTACAATCGTCTAGTAGTAAATCTGTTGAGCCGGTCTGAGCTTCCAAGCTCGTTTTACTACCACGACAGGTCAGTTACCTACTAGTCAGGTCATTGTGTCGGTCTCACCACTCAATCAAATTCTTCTCACCCCAATCTTCATCCTGTCATTCTCTACCTCTTTTTGAATGTGCATGCCTTTGTACATTCGCCCAAAGGCAAGGTGGGGTCCCTTCACCCACTGGTCTTATAACATTTGCCATATGTGTGTGATTGCATAAACAGGAGAATACAAGCTAAGGGACGTGATTTTGAACCAATTTTACGACTAGATGGCTTTATTCATGTTCTAAGAGGGCGCGCACATGAGCCAGCTTGAGTAAGTTCCGAACCCATCTTAAATACCTCTCTCATCCGTTGGTCCACATGCCATTGTTTTTGGCAAGGTTCCCAAGACAACGATTTCAAAGTCCCAGGTTCCCCTGAAACCTGAGATGTATGCTGCCCAATCATCCGGATCTGGAGGGTGAGATCGAGGCACCTAACTAGCTTGGTGACTCCACTGGGGACTTAGTACCCTTTAGTCGGATCATGCTTGTTTGGCTAAGTTTCTCCTTTTATTTTCTATATCTTAACTTATGGCTTTTGGGTTCTGTAACCCATTCATCTGGATCGGAGAATTTCTTATCCCCACATTTGGGAGTGTCCCCAGGGAACAAGTTCCTCAAACTTCGTTCCCAATCCTCCTTTTGAGAAAAGACCTCGGTTCTAGTTCCTAGGTCTTAACCTGGATTGGCGTGAGGAGGAACCTAAAAGTCCCTAACTCCCCGTCTAGCTTTGGTGGAACCTTCACCAATGCCCCTTGCATCGACCGCACTTATGGGTCTTTGCACTTGAGGTTGATGAAAAGACCTCTGAAAACAACGAGGAAGAGTTGCAGGAGGCCTCAGAAGAATGGGAAGAAGGTGGCAAGCCATAGCAGACGAACTCGAGGAAATAAATCTAGGGTATCAAGCCTACCCTTAGCCTACTTTCATCTCGGCGAATATGTCTATAGAAGAAAAAGAAAATTTCACTACTCTCTTGCGAGAAAACCAAGACGTCGTTCACCGTCTCGGCATTGATTTGACTGTCAAACCTGTCAAGCAAAAATCAAGAAGGTTTAGGCCTGATCTTGAAATGCAAATAGATGTCGTAGTGACCAAACTCAGACAAGCATGCTTCATTCGTGAAGTCGAGTACCCAAAATGGCTAGAAAATATTGTTCCAGTCAAGAAGAAGAATGGCCAAATCAGGGTTTGCATTGACTTTTGCAAACACAATACCATCTATCCCAAAGATGATTTCCCATAGCCATTCACCAAGATGCTCATCGACTCTGCGGCTCACTATTAGATCTTCTCCTTCATGGATGGATACTCTGGTGGTAAAATCCAAAGAGAAGGATGCTCACATGATAGACCTAGTTAAGATCGGCGATCTAAGAAATTTCGTCACCAACCACATTGTGAGAGCTACGCTCTCTTCAAGGGCAGCTAGCGTACATCCGCAGGTTTATCTCAAACCTCTTGGGTCACTGTAGGCCTTTCACGCACCTGTTGAAGAAGGATACCCCATTCATCTCGGATGAAGCATGTCATATAGCCCATGATTACATCAAACATTGTTTACTCAATCCTCCAGTACTCTCTACACTGATATTGGGAAGACCTCTCATCTTGTATGTGACTACTCTAGACGAGTCACTCGGGGCATTGTTTGCACAAAACAATGACAAGGGAAAAGAAACAACATTGTACTATCACATTCGTAAGATGCAAGGGTCCGAGAAGAGTTTTCCCCCCCATAGAGAAGATGTGCATGGCCTTGATCTTCGCAGTACAAAAACTCCATCACTACTTTCTTAGTCATGAAGTGAAACTAATATCAAAAGCAGATCTTGTAAAGTTCCGCATGACGGGCCCATGCTTGTCAGGACGCCTTGCTAAGTGGGCATTATTACTAATGGAATTTGACATCACGTATGTCCCACAAAAGGCCGTCAACGGCCAGGCTTTGGCTGATTTTCTCGCAGCACACCCCGTACCGATGGAATCACCCTTATCAAGTGACCTCCTTAATGAAGAAGTATTCTGTGTAGAGATTACTCATGCATGAGAATTGTACTTCGACGGAGTCTTCCAATCAAACCGAGGAGACACTGCAGTGGTATTCTTAACCTCAAAAGGAGGAGTATTGCCACTTTCTTTCTCTCTCATCGAGGCCAGTTCTCATAACGAGGCAGAATATCAGGCCCTTATAATTGGGTTGGAGATAGCCTTCTACCTCAACTTGAAGTAGCTCAAGATCTGTGGTGACTCTGAGTTGGTTATCTGACAGCTCAAAAGGATATATGACCCAGTTTGAGGACGTATGCTTGAGTCACATCCCCAGGAGGCTAAAATCGCAGGCTGACACGCTTACAAAACTCAGGGCTACAATTCAATTATCCTCATCAGGACCCATACTTGTCTGGGTAGCAGAATGGAGACATATTGTACTAAGAACTGAGCTAGACGCGGATTATGAGAGAAACATCTTCCCCGAGTGCCCTCCTTATCCATTCGAAGCACTTCTATCAGTTAAAGAAGTAATTAACACTGAACAAGAAATGGCACAGAGTCAAGGAGCTAAGGCTCGAAATCAAGAACTATAATTCTTCGACCCAATATGCGTGGAAATTTAGCAGGTAGAAGATTGGAGAGAGCTCATCACTGGTTTCCTAAAACATGGCAACCTCTCGTAAGATCTTGCCGAACACAACAGTGTACAAAGAATGTCTACCAAGTATGCCCTCCTTGAAGGAGATGCTCTCTTCAGACGGTCATTTGATGATATTCTCCTTTGATGTATGGACATGCAAGAGGCAAATAAAGGTGTTAGAAGAAGTACACTCAGGCATATGTGGACTACACCAGTCTAGTTCTAAGCTCTATGAACGGATCCGTAGATTGGGGTATATTGGCCTTCCATGATTGTTGATTCCTGAAACTATGATAGAAAGTGCCAAATGTGCCAAATACATTCAAGCCTTGTTCACCAACCTCCAGAGGCCTTACACCCTACAGTGGCATGGGCATTGTAGGACCCATTGACCCTCCTTCGGTAATGGGTCATGTCTTTATTCTGGCTGCAACAAATTATTTCTCTAAGTGGGCTGAAGCGGTCCCCCTTAACAAGTTCCTGGGACAACAGTGACCAATTTCGTTAGACATCACATATATACCGGTTTGCAGTACCTGACCGGATTATATTTGACAATGGCCCTTAGCTCAGGAGTCATCATATTAATCGCTTGGTTAACCAGTTATGTTTCAAATGGAGATACGTGACAATGTATCACCCTCTAGCCAACGGATTAGCTGAAGCCTTCAATAAGACTATGTGTAACGTTTTACGAAAATCAGTATGAAAGATGAAGAAGAACCGGCACGAGAAGCTTCCGAAGAACTATGGGCTTATCGTACTACTACACGAAATGCTACTGATTCCACTCCTTATACTCTGGTCTATGGGGGTGAAGCAGTTTTACCCCTCAAAATTCAAATTCCTTCATTGCGTGTTGTTATACATCAAGGATTAACCAAAGATGAAAGAGTCAAACTTCGATATCAAGAATTGGATGCCCTTGATGAAAAAAGTTAGAGGCTC
>NW_006499776.1:3768708-3781090 GCF_000471905.2 Amborella trichopoda
TCTCCCATGGGGATCTATTTCTGGTCGTCAAGAGCCTGATTGTTATGCATGGACGTCATAAAGGGAAGTTTCAACCCAAGTGGGAAGGCCCATTTATAGTAAAAAAGGTCTCGCCAAATGGGGCTTACATATTGGCACACCCTGATGGAGAAGAGGCAATGTCTCCTATCAACGGCAGATACCTAAATAAGTACTATCCGTGAAACATATTCAAGAAAAGAGACTCAATGCAAAGCAAGCGAGATAGTCCAAACAAAAGGCTAACTCTTTTTATTGCAGTAAAAAAGAGTTACAAGTTACAAGCCAAACATCCCGTTACTAGGGAGGTTACAAGTCTCTTGCATCTGAGGAAAAGGAAAACAGTTGACACTGTTGGAAGATATTTTTTACCATCATGAGGCCCCCGCTCAATAAAACCTAGCAAACAATTGAAATCCCGACAGTCTTAGAATAGCCCTAGAACTGGCCAAGATCTTTATGAGGTCCCTCAAAAGTCTCCCACCAAGTTTTTTCACATTCCGACATGTCTAAGGCATTGCAGACTGAGAAGTAGTTCTAGCAGAATTGGCCTCTACCACCCTGAAACGGACCCTATAACTAGAGCTACATTCTCAATGTCTCAATTTGCTATGGAACCACCATCATTAGATCCGATACGGTTGAAAACCCCTAAGGGTTAAATTTTAGCTCAAACAGACACTCTAGGAAGACATTATAGGCAAAAGCGGGAAACAGGAGGAGCCGCACGCTAGTCCCCTGCAACTCTATGCCATGGAAGGGTCAGTCACAAGAAGTGACTTGTGACACTCATATCTCACCCGTCTTAACTTGGATCGCTCTCAAACTTGGTGAGCATGTTTGTCGCATCAAAACAAGCGATTCAATATGTGGCACACCCGTTGACGATACCCGAGCATGAAGAAAAGCTAGAGAGAAGTTGATGATCCGTAAAGAAAGTGCAGGAAATTCAGCAGTGTCGTGCCTCGCTCAAGCAGTCGAATCACACCACTCGCGAGGCAGATCAACACGAGACTAATTCCATCGCGTGCGTAAGGCCTCAGCCCATCTCTGATCTGAACTCCGTACATGATGAATAATTAGATTTCTTACACGAAGCCGACAAAGCCAATGCTAATTTTGTCACCAGAATTTAAGATTCCGGCCAAAATTCCAAGATTGCAAAATCTTCGTTTGGGCACATAATCGAGCTACGTTTGTTGCCCCGCGATCGTAATGGCATGCTCAGTGTGATCTAGTGAAGAAATAATCGAAAAAAGTTGAGGAGTGAGCACACTATTAATCCCAAGTTTAAAGATCCATTCAAATTTCAAGTCACATGATCGTGCACGAAAAATACGATCCATGGCTTGAAGTTGGTATAAAATCAATCACCATCCCGAGCCCTATAAGAAAACAATCGTCTTTCGATCAACCGGGTATCAGAATGACCCCAGATCATTCATGAAAGATCACGCAAGTTCTAAGGCAACACAGGGACTGTTTTGAAAATCCATAAATTGTTAGGAAGGGGCAAATCCTTCATTTTGAACCCTATTTTCTAATTTCTTTTAATTCAATTTAATCCTAATTTTCAGTAATTAGGGTTGCTTTTGATCATCCACCCATGTTTGGGGCAAATTCTATATATACATCATACCATCATTGTACACAAAGGACTCAATCCCTCACAAAAGTGAGTTTTTTCTCAATACAGTTTCTCTTTCTTACCATTGTCGGTCACATTTGGAGGGACAGAGCAAGGTGAGAGAAACTTTTTATCAGTACCCCTAAGCTCTAGGTTGATCCTCTCTCGCTTCCTTTTCTTTTCTTCTCTCTCCTCATCTTCTTCTTTCTCTTCCTCTCTTTATTCTTCCTCTTCTCCATCTGAGTTCCTCGTGGAGGCCATGTGCGACAGTGGTAGTGCCGTGCATTCCTCTCCCCTGGTCTCACAGGTCACACATGGTGATGGCAGTGCCACGCATGAGTCTTCTTTCTCTTTTGTTTGTCGGTCTCTCTCTCCCAGTGAGGCATGCAGATGGCACTGCTCATCGCCATCCACAGACGCAGCTTCGACATCTTAGTGAAGATCCCATACGGCGATACTCATTGCCGCCCACAGGGGTCTTCCCCTGTTGCGCACCTATCGCAGACGGCGATACCTATCGTCACCCGCTAGAGGCCTCGGCAACACCTATCGTCGTCCACGAGCTTCCTTCACGAACTTGATGCCCATCACCGTCGCGAGCTTCCTTCGCACTTTCGGGGCTCATCGCCATCCTTCTTGCACCCCACGCCTATCGTCGTGTGCCTCATGAGAACTTCGTGTGCTTCACAAATGGCTATCGTCGCGCGTTCCATGAGAGGCTATCACCGCCCGCATAGGGGCGCATTACCGTCTTATGTTGCCAACGGCGATGTCTAGCACCGTTTCTAGTCCTCTACTCACCCTCTAGCGGTGAGCAGTGGTGTCTAGCGTCGTTCCAGGTCGTGACACTGCTACACCATGGTCATGGGTGGCAATGCACTCCTCTCCGTCGTCTCGCTCTCTTTCTTTCTCTTCACTCTTTTCTCTCCTTACTTGATTGAGGTGGACTTAACCTATAATAGCCACATTGATCTCGGTTTCGAGTAGTATTGCCACCGTGCTGGTCTTGAGTACCATGCACGTCTTGCTACCACTCTGAGTCAGTCATTGTCCGACTATCAAGCTAGTCTCGTCCCTTCATCAAGTTTTCTTCTTTTTTCGACCTTTGCTCGAAACTTCCACTTCATCACTCTAACCCCGTACATTCTTAGCCACGCGGATGTGCAATTCTCTAAGACAAGGGTGGATCTCTTCGACCCACTTGTCTTGCAAATTAACCATAGGAGTATTGTGTAGAAAAACAAGGAGATTACAGGTCAAGGGAGGTGATTCTGAACCAGCTAAAGTGACTAGGGGGCTTTTCGACATGATCTAAGAGGGTGCTCACGCGAGCCAGCCCGAGTAAGTCCCAAACCCACCTTAAATTCCTCTCTCATTGGTTAGTATACCTGCCTTTGCTCTTGAGCAAGGTTCAAAGAGAGTGATCTCAATTCTCGGGTTCCCGAGAAACCCGAGATACGTGCCTCCAGATCACCTAGATATGTAGGACGAGATCGAGGCACCTAACTAGCTTGGCTACTCCACTGGGGACTTACTACCCTTTAGTTAGCTCATACTTGTTTGATCAGTATCCTCTTTTACTTTCTGTATTAATTTCTATGGCACCTGGGTTGTTCAACCCGTTCATCAGAGTCGAAGACTTCCTTATCCCCATATGCGTGCTTGTCCCAAGGAAGCGAACTACGCAAGCTTCCTTCCCTACTCTCTTTCTGAGTCAGGACTCACGATTCGGCTCCCAAGTTCTTGCTTAGGTTAGCACGAGAGGGGACTTAAAAGTCCTTGACTCCCCTCCTCCTTGCCCTGGTGGACCCTCCACCAAGGCCTCTCACATAGGTGGCACGTCTGCCACCTCACACAACATGCACCCTGCTATTGGCAAGTCTCTTGCCAGTCATATTGTTGGGGCACGCCGGAAGGCTGCCCCCATCACTCTTACGAGTGGAAAGCAAATTGTCGTCGCTCCTATGGTTCGCCACAAGGCAAACCCCTATACTCTTTCACCTCTCCGAACCTCTAGACTTTGAGGCTCGGCACACCAAGGTGGAGACCCTGCAACCTCCACCTCTTTCATACACCTAAGGGCTCATGGTCCATCCACTTGAGCCACACCTTGGGGCAACCCCCACGTTGCGTTGAGCTCGCATCAAGGGCTAGGCCTTCTTGCGCCGAACCTTGCGTGCACCATGCATTTGCTTTCCACAACTCAAGGCAGTGCTAGCTCTATGCCACCTCGAGGACAGGAGGGTCGACCGCTTCGTCCTCCCTCCCAGCACACACGGCCCCACTCTGTTAGAGATGAACTTCTGCCTCGTCCCTCATAAACACAGGCTCATGGGTCTCGACCTCCTAAGGTCGAACCAATTGACTGAGCCCAGGTTTGAACCCCAAGTCAGCCAGACCGCTAATTCTAAATGTGCACATGCACCACTTTCGCAGGTTCCTCCCCTGTCCAGACTCAAGCAAAGTCACGAACCAGCTACTTCCTTTGTCTCTCGCCCGACCCCATGCAAACACCTCGAGCCCTGGTACTCAAAGGTCTTCCCTAAGAGTACCATCTTGAGCTAGCCTCAAGTCAATCATGCACATGCGCCTTACAAAGGAACTCAAGGCAACGGCCCTACGTCAAACAAAGGCCTCTAGCCTCCAAGGCAGAAACCTAGGCTGCCTTTTATCCTTGGACCCCACTCCTTGCTCCAACTCATAAACACGGTCCTTACATGTTCAAAGAAGGAGGGGCAGTCTAGGTCTCAGGCTCGCATCTGAAAGGAGGTCCACAGCTGTCTCAGGTTAAGCAAAAGAGAGGCCTTAACCAAAGAAGCCTCCAAGGTAGTCGAAGTCGCCACCCTTGATGACCCCCTACCTCGTAATCCCTTTTTCCCTCTTCAAACTCCATAACCTGAGCGTGTCCAAGGGTATTGCTGAGTCATCACTACCCAGAAGCCACAGTCCCAAGACCGTCAAGAACCGGTCCTCACAAGATCGGCATACAAGGCTCGAATCTAGTAGGGGCGAGCTAAGCCCCTGCAGACTGACTTGCCACCCATGACTCGCCAACCCCGGCAGTCCACTCCTCCTCCGGACTCTGACATCCCAAAAGAGACGGTCAACTTCAATGTGATCAATGACCTGGAGGAAGCCCCGGAAAGCAAAATGACCAGGTTCGAGGTAATGATGCAATCCATCCTTGGAAAGATGGAATGTCTAGAAGCCTTCAGGCCCACTTCCTCTCACCGTGAGACCGATTTCCCGATCGGTGAGGACATAGTTCCTAGACAAACTCCCCTAACAGTCTCCCCAGACAATTTTACCTCCCGTGGGGTCTCCCAAACCGACATAGATGCTAGGGTGGCCCATAGCCTCAAGAACAAAGTCCTAGACCTGCAAGTGACACCGCTCTACCAGCGATACCCTTTGTACAATGACCAAGTACCCTTCCCTCTGAAATATCAAAAGGGGAAACTTCCCCTGTTGAATGGTACTACGTCTCCACACCAGCATACTGCTCACTTTCAGGTGGCTTGTTGAGAGACGGCAACTGACGGAGGACTCCTCCACCAGTTCGTCGAGACTCTTGAAGGGCCAGCCTTCCAGTGGTATGCTTGGCTGCCTCCCAACTCGGTACACACGTGACAAGAGATGGAGCAGTTATTTTACCAATGCTTCTATGAAGTCCAGAGGAACGTGGAGACCATCAAACTCCTCACCCTGATGCAAGACCTAGTGAGCCGGTTGACAAGTTCATCACCCGATGGAGAGAGTTGGCAACCTTTCATGGCACTCCCATGACTGAGAAAGAAGCGGTCCAGACCTGCATGAGGAACATGCTTCCTGAGATCGCCTTGCATGTCGAGGCATCCAATCCACCCTCCATGTCAGAGCTCATCTTTAAGGCAGTTCATATTGAGGGGTGTTCAAGCACCATGGCAGCCCTCGTCAGCAACCCTCTGGTTCAAACACTCACTCCAACAATCGTGGCAACCAGAAGGTAGTGATCAGTGCGGCCATCACCGTGACTGACACTAAGAGCGTGGCTCCTCAAACCCTGGACCTTTCCAAGGCACAAACGTCTCTGACTGTAGGCAAGCAGTAATCCTACAACAGTGTCCCGCCCTCTAAAAATACTAAGCAAAACGATTTCTAGGCCCAGCAACAGAATAAGGTTTACCCCTTCGACAAGGAGTAGACTCTTGCACTCCTTCAACATCTTCTAGAACAGAACATGATCTAGTTGCCGGAGGCCAATATTGTAAAGTCATCTGGCTAGGAGACGAATGAGAAGTACTGCACCTATCACAGGAGAGTAGGCCACCCTACTCACGACTGCTATAAGCTCAATGACACTATCAGAGCCCTTATCAACAAGGGTTAGATAAAGCTCGAAGAGTTGAAGAAAGCGTTCAGGACAACTGAGGCTTCTCACATAGTCACAATCCAAGAGGGAGATGAGGCACCCACTATTCTCCGTGCATTTTTCTCCATAATGCTCGATGAAGGATTCGTCACGCCCAAGCCGACAAGGCAGCCCAAGTTCCTGCCTCCAGGAACCGAGAACCTCTAGTGCGCATATCACTAGATACGAGGTCGTGACATCAACGAGTGCACCGACTTCCATAAGCTTCTAGCAGAGAAGATGCAGTAGTGTCAGGAAGTTTATGGTAACCCAAAAGGACACCCTCAAGTCCCAGCTCAGCTTGCGCAAGAAGACCTCCCGGCACAAGACCAGGGAAACGCCGAGCAAGACCCTCTGTAATCCCTCTTCGATGTAATGCTCCGACAATGTCTTGTCACTCCCAAGCCTGCCAGGCAACCAAGGCGTCTTGCCCAGGGCACGAAAGAGCTCTAGTGCCCATATCACCAAGTATGGGGCCATGAACTCAACGAATGCTCTGGGTTTGAAGTTATAGTCGTAGAGAAAGTCCAGTAAGGCCACATCATTTGTGCGATTCTCCCATAACACATCCAGGCCATATCGCCCGTTCAAGAGGAAGTCAAACTACAAGCCCCTCGTGAGCATACAATGGACTCTTCAGAGCCCTCAACCTCTCAGTCTTGAGAAGTCTACCATGGGCAAAGTAGGCTCAAATCCGTGAAGCGTGAAGCGTTCCATCAAGCTAAGACTACTCACCAGCAAGAGAGGGCGGTCCAAACACCCCCTCAGGGATCCAGAAGGAGACAGCAAGCACCTAGGTCAGCCAACCGAAGGAATCCCGTCCCTCAAGCACTTGTCGAGGAAGAATTCCTCAAGCCCCTTCCTCCACTGCCGACCTTGCAAGACTTCATCCCAAGTGCAGCTCGCCTTATCCTTTCGTCCAATCAGGCGGACATCCCTGAACCACTAGCAGCTTTGGATTCCTCCAATATGGGTGAAGATGCTACAACCACCCCATAACGATCTAAGCTAGGGCAAGACCTAAAATACCCCCTGTAAAAGTCCAATTCCGACGACGATGTAAAAAGCTGCCCCGAAACGATCTAACTCTCCTTCTCCTCTATTTTCTCGATAGGTATAGCTCGACAGTGGCCAGACTTCGACACTCTAAACAGAGAGTTCAGAGGCACCAGCCTCACTCGGCCACAACAAGAGCGCCTCAAAGAGATGTTGGCCTAGGTGGCTGGATTCTCGACAGTCGCCAACGCCCTATCCTCCCGAGCCAAAAACGAGCCATCTTCAGGCTCCTGTTCCAGACGCCTCCCACATGATGCAGATCTTGGAAGTGTCAGCTAGCACGGAGCAAATGGGTCTAAGATTGGGAAAGAAGCTACAACCCACACCTCAAAAGCTAAAGGCCCTCGAGTTTCTCGACCCTTTGCTTTCCCCTAAACCTCAACCTCAAACCTCTACATCCTTAATACAAGCCCCTATTACTTCCCCATCAACCCAGACCGTACCGGCCCAATAATAAAGTTAGCCAGTGTCATAAACCAAAACCCAACCAAAGCTTGTTCCTAAACCTACCCCACCATCTACACCAGTGACTGGATCGAGAACACAAAAGACTAATGAGAATAAAGTGACATAGGATGTAATTGGGCACTTGAGAAAGCGTTTAGCCCTTCTAAGTTGCCCTCTTGCTATATAGAGATTATCGTATGGCCCTGGTGTAAGCTCTTTCTAACCTAGAGGTATACGAGATCGAAGTGGAGCCCATTAAGGTTGACCCAGCCATCCTAAGTGGGTGCTTGGCAATCTCTTTTTTCAAAGACAACCTTCAGTTGGGGGTAAATTCCACAATCGCCCCCTCTTTGTGAATGGTGAACTCCACTCTTGCCCTATCAACCAGATCATGTAGGATGAAGGGTCAACAGTCAACCTGATCCGAAGAAGGATCCTCACCCAATTGGGATTAGGGTCTGACAACCTAACTTCTACCCACACCCTATAAGGATTCAAAAGTCAGCTGACACAGTGCACCTTCGTCTCAAGATTGGTGACCTCAATGATTACCTTCAGTTCCACGTAATCGACAATGACACCTCTTACAACATTCTGCTTGGTCGTCCTTGGCTTCACGATCAAGGGGTGGTTCCTTCCACGCTCCACCAAAGCTTCAAAAACAGCAGAGATGGCAGACAACATATGGTTTATGCTGACAAAAAGACCATTCCCTGTAGCTGAGACTCACTATGCTGATGCCAAGTACTATTTCATGGGCCCTCCAGTGCCAAAAATGTCAAAGGATGATGATTGAAAGCCTGTGAGAGAGAGGGGATCCTCATCCTATGATGACATTGAAGATCTGGGGCAAATGATCATAGACATGTTCAAAGAAGAGGAAAGACACAGCAAGATCCTCACTTTGACTCCGATCTACCCAAGAATACCTTGCCACCTCTCCAAGGTCATGGCATCCTCTCCCAAAGACGAACCTCTCCCCTCTACTTCAAATTCGTAGGAGCAAAACGACGAGCTAGAGGCAACTCCTGAGCTTGAGGAAGCCTTAGAGGTAGACCTTCCAGCACCGAAGGTCACCTATACATTGGACTAGCAAAAGGTCATGCATGTCCCAATCGCTCTTCTACAAGCGGAACTGGCCAACCAACCATCAAGGAAGGGACTCCAAGTTCCATCCTCCTTGAACAAGGGAATCATCAGCTGCCAAAAGAAGGTCTTACACTTCTCAAGGGTTGTCGAAGAAGTACAGGCAGACGAGAGTAATTCCTCTGGCTCTCAAGAACAAGACCCCATGGTAGAGTTGAGAAGCGAGGTTCGCAACCTCCAGAGTCAATTGAAGGTTATGCGCGTCGCTTCAAAGTACATAAAAGTGTTCGTCCAGGAGACTAAGACTTATGACGAGCTCAAAATCAATGCACCTTGAATCAAAGCCAAGGCTCCCCCTGACGAGAGAATTTACAGCAAGCAAGCTCATCAAATCATGAGAACCATGAATTATGAGCTCCTATCCAATCAAACAATAAGGGACGAGGAAGCAACTGCTCCCCCATTCGAGGTCATTAAAGCCACAACAAGCTGCCATAAGACGAAGCAAGGAATGGGCTATTCTTTTTCGTCTCAAACTATGAAAGGGTGAAAGCAATGAAATAGAAAAGAAAGAAAAATAAGAGACATGCATTGCATTAAAACGAGTTACAAGTTACAATCAAAAGCCCATTACTAGGGAAGTTACAAAGCTCTTGCATTTAAGGAGAAGAGGACCGTTACAGGCCAGAAAGAAACGCTCTCCACATGAAGAAGAAGCAAACCCACTAAAGAAATTCTCTCCTCATGAAGAAGAAGCAAAACCACTTAGAGAAGAAGAAGCCAACCATTTCCGATTCAGCTTCAATTCATCTGACGAGGCATGGCTAGCTTTCAAGGAACCGAACCACGACATAACAACATGGACTACACGATTGTGCTGGGGGATTCGTCTTCCAACAGATTGCGACGGCACAGCCTTCTCAATTACGATCACTCTTGACCCTCGCGAGGCATCGCCGTCCATAGTCATCGCTACCCACGACTCAACACCATGCACAACCATCATCATGCACAACACAATGTCGCATCTTACCATCACTACACGCAAGCTAACGCCGCGTGAGCCCATTGCCATGAGCAGCATGCTCCTGAACGTGGTTATCGTCAATTGTGGCCAAGGGACACGTGAAGACGGCTCTACATGCGACTTAATGGTGCACATGCCCTCGTTGTACCTCTGTTCCCACCTTCCCCAATTCCCAAGGGGTATTAACCCTCGTGTTTTTCAGTTTCCCCAGCTATCTCCCCACGGTGACAGTCAACCTTCTCACGACCCTTCGCCTCCCTCGTAATCCTTTGGGTTTCACCGGAAATACTTCTCCGACCACAGGGAATCCTCGCCTAGCCCTATTCTTTCCGCTATCGACATAGCCTCTCCCCGTCGAAAACACTTATATACTCGATGGGAATCCCCGTTTGACCCTACTCTTTCCGCTTTTTTGACAGATGGGAATACCATGAACACCATCAAATATCCCCAAAAACTTCCCTATCACTCTGCGGGTCTCCCTTCTCCCTGCTTCTGCACTTCAGCAATTCATCACAAGCTCACTGCAATTCTACTGAGTTCCCAACGAGCCCACTGATGTTCCTCCTACTCCTCCAATAACCAGAGGACTGACAGAGGCATTTGAACTCTCTGTAACCTCCCTTCAACTGAGGAACGACCAAAGGAGCACTCAAACCCTGATAGGGCACCATTGCAAACTAGCTACGGCCTCGAGAAGACATGTTCCTTGCTCGGAGGGCCTCTACACTCTCCAAGGATGTTCGCAAGCACCTCGCGAAGGCTCACAACCCACTGAAGCTCGTCAAAAACAGCTCCCTCTTTGTTGTTGATTTTGGCTGGGAAGTTCAAGCCGGGAAATCTCTCCTCAGATTCTCAAGCCCTCTGTCTCTCTCCAAGAAAACTCTTCAATTGTTTTACCCTTTGGTAAAATAGTAAAGAGGGGTTTTTCCCCCTTTCTTACTCAGCAATACCGCAAACTGCCCTCGACAAACATGAAATGACGCTCCATTCTCAAGACCAAGCCAAGCCTGAGACCCGAAAGGGTTAGCACCATTCGCTTTAGCCTTCGTCCAAAGGTCATCGTCGCATGCCTCATCAAAGATTCACTACCGCATGCCTCATCAAGGGCTACTACCTTGCGCTTCACCAAGGGACCTAACGACATGCGCACATCATCTAGGCTTAATGCCGCATGTGCCATCCAACACTTAGTGCCCCGCACAGGCCATGGCACTCCCTTCTTGACCTTGGTTCATTCCTTGCACCACATTCTCACTCCTCAAGGAGTTCAATCTTCGGTGACGGTCTGTTCCCCATGGAGATGCATTCTCTCACCACACTATGGTCCAAGTGCATGATTATAAACTGCATGGTCCAAACTATATGACCTTAAACAGTAGCGAAGGCCTAGTTGCACAACCTTAAACCGCTAAGTCCTCATCACACAACTCAAAACTGTGCGATCAGGGTCAAAACTACATGACCTTAAACTGTAGCGAGGGTCCTAGCCGCATGACTTTAAAACTACATAGCGATGGTCCGAGCTACATGACCCTAAAACTGTAATGCACGACGTGACAAATGGCCCACACACATTACTTTAACTAAGAGATGGACCACCTCTTCCTAGGGTGTATTTCATCAACATCTCCGGTGAAGTAAGATGTCTGCAAAAGGTCATACCTACCCCTTTAATCCCCAATGAGTCTATTTCGTGCCAACATCCTAGTGAGAGTCACATCCTATTACGACCCACTATCCCCAGGGAGTTAGGTACATGCTTATCTTCACAACCCCCAGCAAGGTTATGCTTGTACTTCGGACTGTCATCCCCAGTAAAGTTACATGAAGCCTCATCATTATCCCCGCGGAGTCACACTGGCCCACTTAATCCCCAGCGAAAATTCACTTCCACTTGCCACTCTTCGTAGGGCCACCATATTCATCTAAAGCTCTTCGTTTGTGAATAGCCTTAACTATTTTAACCCCAGGGAATCATATTGCTATTCACAGACCTATCCCCCATGGAGCTTCATCCACATAGTGGCCCACATAATGGTCTGTGGTGCATGACCTTAAACTGCATAGCCATAGTCCGAACTGCATAACTTTAAATTGTATAATTATGGTTCGTGCTGCACGACCTTAAATTGCACAGTCATGGTCCAAACTATATGAATTTAAATTGTAGTAGAGGTCTAGTTACACGACCTTAAATTGCATGGTCCTAGTTGCATGACTTTAAACTGCATAACCACGGTTCAAGCTATATGAGCTTAAACCATAGTACACGTCCTGACCGTATGATGTTAAACTGCTCTGCCGAGGTCCAGGATGCATGACCTTAAAAATACCCCTACATACGCATACACCCCCTCTTACATGCATCTTCACGCACGTCCCCTATAACCAACCCGTTCGTGTGCGTGCACTACCTCCATTACCTCTCCAGTGAGACCACACACGTGCACACACCTTTTATGTGCATCTTTGTGCACGTCTTCTCTAGCTGGCCCATTCGTGTGCGCGCACCACTTTTACCATCTTTCGCATTCCCTAGAGAGTCTTACCCATGCTAAGAAAAAGGCAAGCCATCTCGGCACCCATACTCGCCATCAACAGGTGAGTCACCATTATTCACCCACCATTCATTCATCATCAACTCTTCATAAGAGACCTCGTGCCATCTCCTCAAAAGTGAGTTAAAGCCACAACCACGCTCACTACCATTCACCACCACTATCGTCCA